>JAQPPZ010004350.1:0-134992 GCA_028583015.1 Wollemia nobilis | reverse complement strand
GACCAATAAGATTGATGGAGGTGCTTTGAATGTTGGTAAAACAGAGTAGGCTTTACGATGGAAGGACAGTAGAGTCGGATGTCACAGTCACCAGCAATAGAGCATTGAATGATGGTGCCAAATCTAGAGCGTGGGTAGCCGAGTGTTGCAGGCATGATGCAGAGATTTCTCCTAAGCGTAGCAAACAATTCGACGATGATTTGCGGGCCCCACACTAGACAACATTTTTTGAAGTCATAGTATAGCTTGATAGTAGACGTGGTGCCAACGAACTAAGAACGAAACATTAAGATTTCGTGGATGTCGATGGGAAAATGCTTGAGAAGTTTGGATGTGCGGATCCACAACGAGGAACAACAACCAACTGGGAATGTTAGGCAGTGGGGTTTCCATGAGGATGATCAGTGATCTCACAAAGCCAGCACATAACAGCATTAAAAATGGTATTCAAATGGAGAATACAACGACAAATAAGGGCGAGCTTTCAGTGAGTATACACGTCGGGTTGCAGGGGGGCCATAATTTTACGATACGCAGTTGGCGGTGATAAATGGGTTGACATGGTATAGGGTGTCATATCATAGGATGTATGCGTGTTGGGAAATCGAGGGCGTACCCATCAACCGCGGTCGAAGAAAGAGTTCAACAGGATTGTTGATCGACGGTATTGTGAACAAACTAACACAGCGAGATATTAAAGCAGGGCCCATAAGCGCTTAAATGTAAGCGTCAGATTCTCCAGTGATAATTTCGAACAACAATAGCTGGCAGACACGAACATAACCAGAAATGCGTAGTCGCTGGCGAAGTTTGCTAACGAGGACAAAGTGCACGACGTTAAGAAATGTACAAAATCATGGAGATTCATGCATGTGTGTTGAAGAGAGGAAACACGTGTCGTGAGTTTCATTCTAGTGCAAATTAGCGACACCGAAAGGGGAGAGAATGTTGCAGATTGAATGGAATAGTGTCGTTTGAAAGCGGGATAGCTTGGCAGATTTTTGATAGTGCGACAACACTATATAACAATGACACGGCATGTCAGTAGTGGTAACGATGATTTGCTGTAGATGCTCAATGTTATGCAGTGTTCGAAACGCAAATTGTACTAACAACAAGTGCAGACTGCAGGGAATCTACCAGGGATGCAGAAACATGTCGGGGAAGATGGAAACCCTAACATTCTATACTGAACCCGTATAACCGCAAGATATATTAAAATGTAGAATAGAGGTAAGAGCTACTGTTTGTGGAACTACAAGGATGGAAGATGCCAAGGTCGGAGATGTAGGAGTGGAGCTGCGGGTGGGCTGCAACCATGTGACATCCAATTATGAAGGCATGTAGTTGCCGCAGCCTTAGAGTTCGAGGATGCAGGATAGCGAAGTGTCGAAGAGAAAGAGGTGAGATTGGTTTTAAACATTAAAAAAAGGCGCAAGGCCAAAGGGATTCATAAGGTTAGTTGTTAATAATAATAAAAAAAAGAGAATAAATTCTTTCTAAAGTTTCCTTTATTTTGGTATATCTATCATATCATGGGGAAAATTTTAGATTTTAAGGTAAAGGGAGTCATAAGGGGATTTATTAAGCTTTTAAGGTTGGTTTATATTATGATATAAGTAATGGGAGCTATAAGGATTTTAATAAAATAAGAGTAAAAAAAAAGATGTAATAAATAGAATATTAATTTCATTATGGGTGTTTTAAGTTATAAAATGTAAATGATATTATCATGTTAAGGAGCCTAAGACCCGGGGAGTTATAAGGAGGTAAATAAAGATTTGATTTTTTTTATAATATATATGATTAGGGAGATATAAGAGTTGAAAGTACATTTTTTTATTTTATTTTATTTTATTTATTTATTTATTTATTTTTGAGGATGTTAAAAGAAGAATTATTGGGGGAAGACGAAATGATGCAAATGTTTTGTTTTTTTTTATTATTCATTTAACATCATTAAGTAGGAGAAGTTGAAACAAATCATTTATGGAAGACTTTAAAAGTCCAATGAGGCTATTATAGGGGCTGGAAATTTTGTAAAAAAGAATTTTTTGAAATCAAATGCTTCCATTTTAGCAAGGACAAACGTTGTGAGAAAAACCAAAAGGAGATTTCGTCTAAAAGCTATTTTTTTATTGTCTATTTTATTGCATTTTTTTATTTATTTATATCTATGTATTAATGCCATTCAGGGTTATACTAGGTGAATTTCGGAATAAAATTCCAATGTTTTATTTTTCCTTTGAGTCTCACACTTGGTCTAAGATTATTGTGTTTGTTTTGCAGGTCTGTTAGATCAAGTTGTTTTTAGATTTATCTCATAACTTGGGGTTTTGCAGGGAGGGGATTGTGAACCCAAAATTTGATGTCATTTTGTTTCTAGCTAACTTTGTAGATATTTTCTGTTGTTTATTTTTTGCAACTTAGATTAATCTATTTTTCATTTCAGATTGTTATTTTCTGATTTTGGTCATCTCTAGAATTTTTGCTTTTCATTTTTACATTCTAGTCATTTCCAAAATTTCTGCACATAAGTTTTGGCTTTCCATTCTGGTCATTTTCAAAATTTCTGTTTTTAGTTCGAATTTCTGCATCTAATTTTAGTTTTTTATTCTAGTCCATTTTCTAGAATTTCATTTTCGCATTTCTTGTTCATTTACTTTTATTCTGGTCCTTATCCAAAATTTTTGCACCTCCAAACTGCATTAATCTAATCTACAGATAAAATCTATTTTAGGAGGGGTTACTAACGCCAAATTCACATTAAGGCAGATAAAGCAAATGAACACTAACATTCTAACTTGCTAACTTTTACTAACACCAAATTCTAACGTAGTGATAGTGGAATACCTATAATGAAGATAAAATGAATCCACTAACTGTAAAATGAACCTCACATTAAAGGCATGGAACTTAAAATAAAGTGGACTATTCCACGCACTTTTGCATTTGGAACCTTTAATTTGAATATAAAAGGAGCTTACTGACTAGGATTTAGGGTAAGTCAGATTAATATCAAGAGTACTAAAGGAACCAATAATTTGCACTTTTAAATGTTTAAGGATCGTGATTGCTAAGCATTGTTTGAACTATCAAGGGCCCTTGTTAATTGTCACTTGCAGGTTTGAGTTTATTCTGGTATATATCTATTTCTATTTCAATATTTATTGATTATATATATACTCACAAATTTTTGCTTACCTAAACCTTGGAGAAATGGGTGATTTCATCTAATTTCTTGGCAAGAGAGATTTTTCAACTTAATAATCTATTTGTGGTGATCATTTTGTAATAGGGTAAAATATTCACTCAACATTTTGGCTCTAGAAGGAGGGCCTTCTTTTATAGCTTTGTGATTTAGATCTTTGTTTTCTAACAGTTAATGTGGGTAGTTTTGTTTCCACCTTATTGTGCTTGCAGGTACAATATTTATGTAGGTTTTACCGTGAGTGATCTATGAGAAGCCTTGTAAAGCATTAAGTGTACCAAGAAGGACTCATCTGAGCATATTGCTACTAGGTCTAAAACCACTGGGTAAACCATTTTTCAAAGTCTTTCTCCCAATTATAGGAATCCAAAAAAAAACTCTAGAGATCAAATTCCCACCTGGCATACTTGATCTAGGGTCACCTTTAGATTCAAGTACATCTAGTGGGTCTCCACCCATTGTTTCTATTGCAATAGCTATACCAAGTGTATCTGTCCCCATCACTTTGATAGTTTCTACTGTTACTGTAGGGTCATTACCATTGAATAACATGGCCCAACCACCAGTGCCCTGGTATGGTGTGCAAAGTTCTCCCTTAAATATACCTAGGGATGTCCATGACATACCTAGACATCTTGAGAGGGATGTCCATGACATACAAGGACCATATATTAGGCAAGGAGTTAATCACGAAGATGTCGCTTGTCAAATTTTTCCTAATAATTTTGACCAAATGGCTTATGAGTGGTATAGAAATCTTCTCATAGGGTCCATCACTTCTTGTGCCCAATTGGAGGCAGCCTTTGTCAATCGGTTCAGGTTATTCTTAGATCCTATGATCATATACAGTCAATTTGTGTCCTACAAAAGGTACCCGAATGAGCCAATTAGGACATTTAATGCGATATTCCAAAATCTTTATGCGAATGTGACTCGTCATTTCACGATATATGTCGCTATAGCTTTATAATTATACTTCACAGCTCTAGATCCCATGATAGGCATGTTTGCTAGGAGAAACCCTCAAGTCATAACTCTTGCCCTAGCTTATACGAAAGCCATGACCATTGAGCAACAAATGACATCACAAGGTGGAGCAATTCTCCAATTTCCCATGATGGGACAATATGGCCCTTATATTCAGTTTGCCATGATGAATCAAATTATGACATCACAAATACTAACGATGAACACATTACCTATGCATTCATCTTTTCCAACCTATCCTAACGTAGTCATTCCACCCACCCCACCAATGATGGCAAACAATCGGATAACTTTGCTAGGATTCGAGGTGATTACCACTCAAACCTCAACAAAGCAGCCACAGATTGACCAAGCCTCACAAGAAAGCTCTCCAAGATAATTCCCTCAAGCTAAAGAAGAAAAAGAGCTAATCCTATCTCAAGAAACAAGTCCCTCAAAAATATCAGGAGAGGCCTCAACCTTAGAACCTCAGGCAATAGATAAAGGAGAAAAATCACTTATAAGCTCTCAAACACAATTGCCAAAGACTACCACCACCATGCACCTAATAGTAAATAAAGAGAAAAAAAAATTCCTCAGGCTACCATGAAGAAGATTACTCAAACTAGAAGACTAGGAAATATTTTAAGAGAACTGGTGCTTGAAGAAGCATCTCCCCCTAGTTCTTCACCAACCAAAAAAGCTCGTATCAAATTTGGTTCAAGTTTTTGAACTTCTCATTTTAAAGTACTGACAAAAGTAAAAGAAACTGATATACAGTTTAGTCCTGAGGAAGAACAACAAATAAATGCGGTCGAGGGAATCACTAATGAGAAGGCTACTCAATAATTATTGGCCAAACAAGGCATCACACAAGTTGGTTCTGAGTCACTATTACACTACCTTTGCCTGAAAAGCCTGCTAAATTTTTCATTGACCCCATAGCCAAACAAGTAAAGTGGATAGGGGATAATATTGAAAAATTGAAAGCAGATGTGGCAGTCCATATGTAAACAGCTACACTCATGGAAGGAGAGCTCATAGAATTAAGACCAATAAAAACTCAATTCAAACAAATGAGAACTAAAAAAGATGAGTTGTAGAGTGATAATTTGGTACTTCAAGCTAAGATAGGTAAACTAAAGAAAGAAGTGAATAAGATGCAAAAGCAAAAATTGTTGTAATAAACAGACCTAAGAGCTGTAAAAATTGCTCATATTTACCA
This sequence comes from Wollemia nobilis, assembly GCA_028583015.1. Taxonomy (NCBI): domain Eukaryota; kingdom Viridiplantae; phylum Streptophyta; class Pinopsida; order Araucariales; family Araucariaceae; genus Wollemia; species Wollemia nobilis. The sequence continues at coordinate 129,590 of JAQPPZ010004350.1, read as the reverse complement.
GAAATACAAGGAAGAATACATCCAAATCATGGAAGAACAAGTAACCATTCCTAATGGACAAGTGTATGACTGCTAGACTAAATTCCAGAAGTTGAAGAATTATTTCTGTGAACAACTCCACTATTAAGATTCCATATAAGACATAAACGAATGGACAAAAGAATTGGGTAACATAGGGCTCCAAAACTTTGAGACACTCTAGGAAGTCACTGCATCAGCTCAGATGGAAACACTCATCGTTGATAAAATAATGGAAGTCAAATATGATGGAAAAGATGAGAAAGAATTGGCACTGTATCTTAGAGATTTGACTTCGATAAGCATAGAAGCAATCTTATTTGTCGATCAAAATGGGCCACTAACAAAAAAGTACCTCAATCAAATAAAGAGCATCAAACATGAGGTTAGGTCAACTTCCACGTTTTTGAACAAAGCATAGGAACAAATTGCTAAAATTTTAGGAGTTGAAAATGCAGAAGAAAATAAAAAATATGATAGCCAAGCGGGTCCCACAAAAAAGACCAAGGAGAAATGACCAACGTCATCCCCACTATAGAGACTCAAGAGTAAACATAATTAGCCACTGTACCAGAATAGTAGAAATAGCAATCTCAAGAACATGTGGTAGAGTACAGTCAATTTTATCAGTGTGATACAGCTCAAGCCAACCTGTAAAGCACCCAATAAAATAGTGGCTGAAGATTTTCCAAGTGGTAGCACCTACACCAAGCATCTATAACTAATTTTAAATAGCTTGGTATTAAATGAGTCAAGGTAGCCAAGCTTCATCATCAAGCAATCACGTAGCAAACTTATGTGAGGTATTCTGAGTGTTTCATCTGGGTTATCATATTCCCTTTGTTTTTCTTCATTCAATCATTTTGTGCAAGTATAATTGAAATTCTAGCAATCTGTTTGAGATCATTTCTAGGAGTTTTTCTAGAGAGCCAGAGTCTACGTGTCACTACAGTTAGGATAATAGATAATATTCCCCTATTATGTCATTCAAACGGGGTGACTCATGTATTGCATTCATTAGAAGACCTAAGTATTCTGTCAGAATTAGTCATTGTAAACATTTCTTTGCAAATTTCTTATGCAATTTGTGTATGTTATCTTGGCAAATTTCTTGTTATTTGAATCTATAGGCAATGGTTCTTCGCTAATTTAAGAACCTATGTTGATTGAAATATTTGAATGAATGTATGTTTATCTATCTTTCTTTCCCTTTCTATTATTTTCTTGTGGATGGTTAAAATTGCGATGGTAACCCAAATGGACAAGGCACCGATTTGCTTTAACTGCTAAAATACTTTCATTGTATGCTTGGTCGGTATTATTGTACAGTCTATATTAATCTGGTTGAGCTAATTTTTTAATGAACACTATTGTAAGCTCATATTAGGGTGTCCAAACCTAGCATGTTTAGCTTCCAAGCTATCCTAGGATGAAGTGGTGAGTCTACCAGAGCTTACATATCCGTTTATGGGTTTCAAGGGATTTGAATAGTGTGACAGACAACAAGGATATTCACATTTTTCCACAACAGTTTTTTGGTACCATTTTGGGGATAAACCTTTGTGTATCATCTTCACCATCTTTATAAGGTTTATCTCCTATGATATTTTTTTTTACAACACCACAATTCTCTAGAATTTGATTATTTTTCTTTGATAAACTATATATTTTTGAGAGGTTGTGTGTTCTAGGAATTTCCAAGCACATCTAAGAGATTGATGGAATTTAATAGCCGAGCAATCTTGGCTTGAGTGAGATTCTTCTTTTCACCGAAAGTGTTGGTGACTTCGAATGAACCCAAAAGAAGAAGAAGGAGAACCTGACCTAGCGCACACCAAACACAATGGCAAAGAGCTCTTCCCATAATTTGAATACCTAGAGGTATTTACCCATACCTAGAAAGCCCCAATCCTTAAAAAATTGTTTATCATAATAAGGCTTAGTAAGTCTACTAAAAATTATGTCCCTGTGATTAATCCTACTATTAGCATTCATGTGCTTAGTATCCCTATCATCCCTATAGCACAACCAAATTATAACCTTCAAGTATGGAGGACTAATAGGTAAAGGTCTTTCCAATTACCCTAGAATTTACATCCCTTGCTAGCCAAAGCCCACAAATATCTTCCCAAAATCTAAGGCAACATTGTTGTCACTGGAGAAGAGCACATCAAAAGCTTCCTATATGTGTTAGATAGCTTGGAGGTTGAACATGAGGATGTAGTTCTCAGACTATTCTTGTAAACATTAGATAATGATGCAAGACTGGTTTAACTATCTCCCAATTGACTAGATTCCTGACTTCCAAACCATGGAAGGAGTATTTTTAAAGAAATACAAAGAAAAAAAGAATGATAGTCCTTGCTAATAGAACTTGCAACGATAAAGAAAAAGTAAAATAAGTCAGTAGAAGATTTTAGTAGACAATTCTTCAAAACCAAAAATAAAATCCCCACAACATTGAGATCCACTAATCACCAGGCCATATGTTTTTATAAGAATACCTTTTCATGAGAGTTTAGAAAACATAAAACCAACACCATTAATGACTGTTTGGAGCAAGCCTTAGAAATTGAGAGAAATATGTTAGACAATGGGAAAATGAAGCCCTACACTTCTAAGTCAAGCTCTAGTCAAGTAGACAGGAAGCCTAAGAAAGTTGGGTTCTCAATGTTGAAAAAGGCTAAGGTAGATCCTCTATAGAAATTGTCTAGCCAATTTACCAAAATGTTTAATACAATCAATAATAGGCAACCAGCGCAAGTGCATTCTGATACAAACCCCAATTTTGGAGAAATTTCAATAAAAACTGAGCAAGAAATAATGGGGAAGAAGGAAGTAAAAATGGAAATAATGGCTGGAAAAGGAGAGAAGGGCTAAAAGACATGGATGCAGTCCCAAACCCCATAGTCACTGCAAATATAGTTTATGACTTCCCACATACTATTGTAGTGAGTGTGATAAACCACATAAGTTGCATGTTGTATCTATCTGAGTACACATCCCAATGATAATGTGGAAGAAGAATCAGATAAGGAAATAAGAATAAATTCCTGTTGGACTAAAGAAGATAAGAAAATGGAAATACAATTTGAAAAGGAAATGGATGAATTGCCTAAGTCAAAAAAAGAACCCAGAACTATGATCCTTGAGAATGTGGAAATCATCCTAGAAAGACCTTAAGAGAGTAGGTATGAAATGATGAAACAAGGCAAAATTACTCCAACTGCTGAAGAAATTGAAACCCTAGAAAGAATGCATGCTATCAACTTGAGAAGTAGAATAGTACCGGATAAGGCAAAATTTGACAAGGTTGATACAAACCAACACAACCAAAATAGAGATAAAGTTACCAAGAAACAAAAAAATAATAATCCATCAACAATCAGACTCGAAGTTTGAACTTAGGAATGAGGCTCAAAGACTTTTTAGATCATGTATGCAATTTTTTAGTAGTAGAAAAGCCCAAGCCTATTTCTAGAAATCCATCAGCAGTCAAACCTTTCTATATATCCTTAAGATATAATTCAGACTTTGGAGACCACTATGTAATCCATAATTGTATGTTAGATAGTGGAGCGTCACATAATGTCATGCCTAAACAAGTGGCAGATTAGTTAAGTCTCCCCCTAATATCTATCATGGATAGTAGGCAAATTCCATGTGCTGGAATTATAACAAGGTTGCTAGTCTATTTAGACCAATACCCCAATAAGGGAATAGTTATGGATGTAGTTGCAGTTGATGTAGACTCCTTTTTCTCCATATTACTATCAAGACATTAGGCTAAACAATTAAGAGGATCCATCCAATTAAACTGCTCTTATGCCACTATTCTCCTTACAGCCAAGGAGCAGGTCACCCTTAGAAGGGAACCCTTTTATAGGTATTTTGTAGAGTTAAAAAAGTTTGATAACATCACTGTAAATATAGTTCAATATTTTGAAGAGAAACAAATAGGGGTATATTTTATATGGCATTCACCCTTTCTAGCTGATGTGTCCAACATAGTAGTCATGAACCCACAAATAACTATAGAGATTGATGTTGATTCTACAAAAATACTGACATCTGAAATGTGGACTTTAACATTTGATGGAGCTAAGTCCCACACTGAAGTAGGGACCAGAGTAAACTTGACTGATATTAATGGAAACTATTTGGGCATACCATAGAAACTGCACTTACCATGTACAAATAATGTGGTAGAATATGAAGCACTATTGTTAGGCTTAAGAAAAGCTAAAGAACTGGGAATCAATTATTTGATTGTATCTGGAGATGCAAAATTAATAATACAGTAAATTAAAGGTAATATCAGGCCAAACATCCCAAGCTAAAGCAATAAAGACAAGCTATTCAGGAAGAGATTAATAAATTTTTGGCTTTCAATATCACATATATTCCTAGGGATCAAAACCACATAGCCAATTTGTAAGCCATAAATACCTCTGGTTCAAACAGTCCAAAGATAGACACAAAATATCAAGAAAAATTCCCTACCATATTAGTGTATCATCCGTCTATCCCAGACAACATAGTGTATCTGCAATTTTTCAAGATGACATAGATATCAAATATTTTATGACATTACAAAATCAATATGCTGAAATTATATGTGATGAAGAGAATGAAGAGAAGTTGAAAAAGATAATCAAAGAGCCTATGGAGGTAATACAATTGAAGACTAACAAATTGCCCAAAGATATGATTTCGCTAGAAAGTTTGTTTGATGATTTTAATAAAGCCCATAAACTACCCTTAAAAGGATTGGAAGCATAAGAAATCAACATTGGAACTAAGCAAGAGCCCAAAATGGTGAAGGTTGAAAAATCCATATCAAAAAAATAAGAGAAGGATTACATAAAGTACTTGAAAAAGCATAAAGATGCTTTTTCTTGGAGCTATGAAGACCTCAGGACTTTTAACACGAAGCTTATCACTCCACTAAAGGAGGGCACAAAGCCACACAGGCAAAAACATAGGAAGTTTAATCTTTCATTACATCATGTAATGCCAAAAAAAGTCCGAAAGCTATTAGATGCCAATATTATTAGGAAAATAAGATTTTTCACTTGGATAGCAAATTTGGTGCCAGTAAGGAAGAAAAATGGAGATATCAGACTGTATGTAGACTTTAGAAACCTGAACAAAAACTCCTTGAAGTAGATATGTGCTAATGAAGCAAGTGCAGGAAAACTGCCTTAGAAGTTGAGCTTATCAACTCAACTAGATTGGCATAACAAAAGAATTGGTTAGTAACCCATTTTGATGTGAGAATGAAAAAAACAATCATACATCTTTCTTTGGATACAAGACATGAGGAACATTACTCCTATAGAAGCAACCAAAATTATTGATCTATGTCCAATTCTTCCCACTGGTCCACCTGTTGGACATGATTGTGCAACCCTTTTTCTCTATATTTTACATTGTTCTTCAACCAAATATTGGATATTCTTCATGGATTCTTGAAGGAGAGGGTCCCTAAAATCATCATAAGTGGGTGCCTTAAATCCTAGGTTGCCATTGATGAAGGCATTGACCATTCCCCACCAATATGGAGACCTCACCACATTGAAGAGAATGTTGAAAAATACCAAAATTTCGCACAAGCCCTCCTCATAGCCTTGTGCTTCTCTTGGTTCCACATAGTCATTCCTTGAGCGAGGGTTGTGACCTTGGAGTGGAACATTCCACAAAAAAGGATGATTATGTCCCACTCACTACGTCTATCATTGACAATATGTATGTATGACATTGTTGGAAAATGCCAAAGCAAAAGAATCAACCCTCCACAAAAGGAGCTCAAGGGGGAGGACTAGCCATTGCTTGGCTTATTCTTTTCCCCAATTGTTTCTTCATATCATAATATTCTAGGAGGGCATTGCATTCCCTCGTAACTTCAGCCTCCACCTGTTTACATGGTGTGACATTATGGCCAATTATAATAGAGAAGTGGTAATAATTGAGGTGATTTATACCTCTAAAATATATGGTATTAGAATAGTTGTAGTAAAGTTAATATATGGTATTAGAATAGTTGTAGTAAATTTGACCCTTATTTGCATCATCCCTTGCATGCTTCCAAGTTAGGTCTCTCTTCGTAGACATTTGCTTTCAATGTGGTTTCAAATGGAGACAATCATGAAGGAATTAGAAACTCTAGGTTTTGAGCATTGACAACTCAAATTTCATTTTTTACCTCAACTCCAATTGTTGGGTGGTTGTTAAATTCCTCAAATATAGGAAAATCTTGTCTGAGGATGTAAATGTGTGTGTGTGTGTGTGTGTGTGTGTGTGTGTGTGTGTGTGTGTGTGTTGTTTTTTGGTCTTCTTTGCTTTTTTTCCCATATTTGGGCTCTGGTGTTTTCCTTGACAGGGATAATTAAGTGAAGTTGGAAAAACATTATGTTGTTTGCTACACTTTTTTCACTGCGAGCAAGATTTTTTGTCAGACATGAAAAAATTCATGAATATGTCGAATCCAAGTTGTTTTCCAAGTTTTAAAAAACATGGCAAGTAAAAATGGTAAAACTATAAAACAACTTGGATTCTACTCCTTCAAGAGAATAAATAAGGATCATTGAAATAGGGTAAAGTTCAAAAAATAGGAAGTCAGCTAGAAGATGAGGTAGGGACAGAAGGAGAATACTTGTTAGATATAGAGTCAACAGATCAGTGAGCTAATCAAACAAAAAGTCACTACCAAATCCAGAATACAGATAAAAGGGGTAGTGGGGGATAACTCTACAATATCTGAAGGATCAAGCTAGAGTATGACAAGTGTAAGGCCCATATGAGGCCAAAAATAACCAATTCAAGAACCAAGGGCTATAAAAGGAGCAACCACGATTAGAATCGGCATCAAGCTTTAGAGATAACAAATTCTTGCTAAGAGGTATACTTGAGTGTCCTGTAGTTGTGTTGTTATATTCCCTTTGTGGTTTTTTTATTTTTTATCCCTCATTATTCCCCTTTGCTATGTAGGTTTTGATAGAATAGTGCTCAAGAAGCTGAGATTATTTCCAGATCTATTAAGCTCAAGGTCCAGAGGCTTTTCTTGTTACCATATTGGAACAAAGGAGTAGAAAAGTATTGTTACATTATTTGAACAAGAATTCTTCATTGTATTAAAACTTTTTTAATAGATTTTAATGGTATTCTGCCAACTTTGCATGTAACTCCTTTGAAAATGAATACAATTTTGGATTTCATTTCTATCAACTTTTGTCTTGAGTTCTGTATATGACTTCATGGCATATTACATTATTTGAATGTGTTTTGAACGTTTCTTTCATTGGTTAACTATTATATTTATTACGATATTCGAATGAGTTTAATAGCGCCAATTTTCTCTTTTCCCATTCTCTCTATTCATTTGAAAGCGTTGTTAAAATTGCTATAACAGGCCAATGAATCTAGGCACCGGTCTACACATAAGGCATAACATTGTTATCTTAGCTTGATCAATTTGATAAAAGTAGTTTATAACTAAAATTTGGAAGTGCATAAGTTTGCCACTAGGGTTTCCTTACCCATTTTGGTCCTTTTTTAAGACCTAGCAATAATTTTGTTACCAAAATAAAGAGGCAGGTTGACCAGAGCCTGTAATAGCTTGTTGGTTTCAAACAAATTCTTGCAACGTGACAACTCAATCCTATGGATGCAAGAAATTGTTCCAACAGTTAGATTCCTCAAATCTAGGAATATTTTGTGTGAGGATGTAAATGTGTGTGTTTTTGTTTTTGGTTTTCTTTATTTTTTTCCCATATTTGGGCTTATTTATGGTGTTTTCCTTGACAAGGATAATTGAGTGAAGGTGGAAAAACAATTATGTTGTTTGCTGCACTTTTTCACTATAGGCAAGATTTTTTTAGACATAGAAAAAGTCGTGAGTATGTTGAATCCAATTTGTTTGCCAAGTTTTAAAAAACTTGGCAAGTAAAAATGGTAAAACTGTAAAACAACTTGGTTACCATGATTTGAACATACATTGAAGAGTCATCTTCAAAAATGGTATTGAAACAAAGGATCTGTTCTGATCTAGGGTACAATGGAAATGTCCAAAAATTGGGTTCATCAAAATTAATTGTTCTGGTTCTTACAAAGGAAATTCAAGAAAAGCTGGTGGAGATGGTGTTTTTGAATTAATGAGGACAAAATTCTCCTCACTTACTTTGGATCATATGGAACTTTAACTAACAACTATGTAGATGGTAGGACACTTCTTACAAGGATTAAAATTCCAATTAAAAAGGGATGGAAATATATTTCAAGTGAGGGGGATTCACAAATTATCGTTGATGTTATCAACAAAAATGGATGTGGGGATTGGATAAAAAATAATATTATTGTTGATGTTCGTCATCTAGTACTGGAGGCAATCTCTTGGAAGTGTTAGCATATATAGAAAGAAGGAATTTGGGTAGCAGATAATTTAGCCAATTGCAGTGTTGATCTTCGTCTTGGTGAAATTCAAATTTATAAGACAACTTGCTGAGTGAGAAATTATCTCTTAATGAAAATGATTTCAAGGAGTTGATTGTGGAAACATAACACTTTGAGGAAGATTAAGAATATATTTGATAGAAAAATAAATGATAATATATATGATAAAAAGACAATATGGATATGGGATAATTGACCTAACAACAAATGTAATATTTTGGTAATTTGATGGGAGTGGTGCCCAATAAGAGCCACATGTAGTTTTTTTCAATTAAAAAGAAGAAAAGGAAATAAAAACTCGTCGATTCAATTAAAAAAACAACTGAGTGAGTTGTGCTTGGACTTGCCAAGTTTTTGAACTTACTGAATTTCAACCATGCCTATGCATCTAGTGACCTTGTGATGAGCATTAGGTCACTAATGGTTTTTGAGCCATGAAACTTCCAACTAGAGTAGTTGAGATACCCCCCATGCTCAAAGAGTTACTTGTAAATAATCTAAATTCTGGTTAGGGTGGTTGATGATGCCCATGTTCAATGGATGAATTAGAACTATGTTCTAGTTAGAGTTTATAATGATGCCCATACTTAATATATGAGAAATCAACCAACCAAGTTATACAAAGGGTATTTGAAGATGCACATGTTGAGTGGGTGTTATAAAGCAATCATTTTTAAAAACGATGGTGGGAGTAGTAGCAAGTCAAATGAATGAATTGACCATCCACTCGATTCCATGCCAACCTAACCCAACACAACACATCCTTGCCCATCCCATCCAAGCTTTCTTGTTTTCTTGATCGACCTATTTATCGATTTGCCCACCAATCATAGCCCATTGCACATCTATAGTAAATAATCCATCTATCCAGTTTAGCTTGTCTTTACTTGTTTTAGCCTATTTTGGCCTGTTTGGCCTTCTCAATATATCTCGAGCATGTTTCGGCCCATATTGACCATTTTAGCATGTTCAAGATTGTTTTGGCCCATTCTGACCCGTTTTGACTCTTGAGTTGAAGTGGAATTGTTTAACTTTAAATTGCATTTTTAGAAGTGATTTACATTTCTAAAATAATACCTTGTTATATAGCTAAGTAGTAGAGGTAGAGGTGGTTTTATTTCTTAGTTAGTGATGCCAAATGGTAATTGATATCAAAGATTGCCTTTGTGTAAGACATGGGTTGATGATGGCCTCACTCATACAACATTAAGAATGTTTTAGATATTACTTGATGTAGAATGCATGAATAGGAGTTTAGTTTATGGCCTTGTATTTTGTTGTAGGGTGTAACTAGGACTTCTTGTTTGGATAGTCAACAAGAAAGGTGTAGTATATGTTCAATGTACTCACTTTAATACTTGTTCTAAGCAATATCCATTAAAGCATAAATATAATATATAGGTATTAGGCGTTGTATGGTGCTTTCTTGGGTCCCTGTCAACATGGCAATTGCATGTCATTATTGTATTACATTGGAGTTCATAGGGTCATTTAAGCTTCTTGTTTTTGGGTTCATAGAATCATTGGAGTCTGTAGCATTATTGCTTTCTGACCTACATTATTACCTACCTTTGTATAAGGTTATACTTTTGACCTTAAATAAATGACTGCATAGAACTATCACTTCCCTATTGGGATACCTTTGCATCTATAGTTACCATTTTTAGTTTATGCTTCTATGAGGGGTATTACATATTGCAGTGTATATCTACTTTGGTATGGTGTTATACTTCTGACCTTAAATAAATGACTACATAGAACTGCCACTTCCCTATTGGGACACCTTTTCATCTGCGATTATAATTTTTTGTTTATGCTTCTTTGTAGTGTAAGTTAAGGGAGTGAGTTTGATATACATACAAATGCATTTTAACTTGTGTAGTTTATAATTATCTAGTGGCATAATTGAAAGGATGTGCATGCTCCTATTATTATTGACCATCATTGAAAAAGGTTTTTAATGGGTGTAATTTCAGTCCAACAAAAGTAAAGGAAGAATGCATTCTTACTTTTAAGCAAATTCTCATCTAGCTCTACCTATTAGTGTCTCACTATTGATTGATCTTGTTGTTGAGTGATTATAAATATGGATATTTGAAACATACAAATTTCATTCCAAAGAAAAAGGATTAAAGTGAGGATTGACTGAGCAAAATCTGATGGTAAAAAAGAACAGCTAAATGCCTTTTGAAAATCCATGAAATGTCTATGAATATCCCTACTTACATGTCCTAGTGAAACTTCATACAATTCACCTCGCCCCTGAAAAGGGAGGAGGTGAATTGTAATCGAGTTTCGAAACATATTAATAAAAAAAAGGGTTGTCTTCCGTATTGGCTTTTAATTGGGTTTCAATCTGTTTATGCTTCTCCCATTTCATGCACTTTCAATTCATAGGATTTAGCGTTAAGTTTAGTTCCGTTTACATCGCACGGAGTTTCCTTTTTGTTTTCGTATCCTCGTGCTTTTAGCTTGCTTGAGGACATATAGTGCTTTTTTCAGTTTGTAGACAAGGTTCTCTTTACCTTTTTCTTTAAAACCTTGAGGTTGTGGCACAAAAACCTCTTCATTTAAGTACCCATTGAGAAAGGCACTCTTTACATCCATGTGAGAAAGGTCTCCTCATAGTCAATGCCATACTTCTGAGTGAACCCTTTTGCTACAAGTCTTACCTTGTGTCTTTCAATGCTTCCATCAGCATTGAATTTGGTCTTATAGACCCATTTGCATCCAACACATTTTTTACCCTTAGGACACTTCACAAGTTCCCAAGTATCATTCTTTTTTATAGAGGTTATTTCCTCTTCCATGGCTTGCTGCCATACATCATGAGTGCATAACTCATAGCTAGATGGCTCTAGTTGTGCATTAGTCATTAAAGCATAATTGACTACATCTCCCTTAGGCTCTTGGGAGTCATCATCACCATACATATGCAGGTTTTCAAGTCTCTTTAAAACTGCATTCATTTCACTAACTTGACTTCTAGTGTATCTTTTCTGGAAATTTTTATCCAACATTTGGTAAGATGGATGGTACTGAAGTGTTCTTTTACATATTTATGGAGAATCGGAGGACTTGGAGTAGCATCTGGTGTACTTGAAGTAGTACTCATACTTGGGCTTGGAGGACTTCCTTTGCTATTTTTGGGCAGCACTTGCTGCACTTGAGAGGAACTTGCATCATGAGATCCATCATCAACAAAAAGTTTTTAATGACCCCATTCTCCCCCTTCATCAAAAATTACATCTCTGGAAAGTACAATTTTATGTTTTTTGGGATTGTAGAGCCTATATGATTTAGTAGACTCACAATATACAACAAAAATACATGCTTGACTTTTGGGGTCAAATTTCTTTCTTTGCTCATCAAGATTATGGGCATATGCAAGACAACCAAAAACCTTAAAGTGTTTTTACATTTGGCTTTTTGCCATACCATACTTCATAAGGAGTGATCCCATCTAGACTAGAAGTAGGACTTCTATTCAAAATGTAAACACTAGTTCTTACAACATGAACCCAATACATGTTACTTAGATGCTTAGTCTACAACATTGATCTAGCCAATTCTACTATAGTGTAGTTTTTTTTTTCAGCCACACCATTTTGTTGTGGGATGTAGGCAGTTATGAATTTCCTTTTTATTCCACAATATTTACAATATTTTAGAAATGCATTTGAAAAATAATCTCCTCCTCTATCAGTCCTTAGACTCTTTAAAACAAACTCAATTTGTTTCTCTACATTATTTTTGAAATCTATGAAACAATCAAAAGCTTCATCTTTAGTTTTCATAAAATAGATCCAACACATCATAGAGAAATCATCAATGAAAATGAGAAAATAAGAATTTTTACCAATGCTTTTGGTTTGCATTGGACCATAAATGTCTGAATGCACCAATTGGAGTGGATGGCTAGCTCTCCACGCTTGTCCTCTTGGAAATTTGGATCTTGAGTGCTTTCCCAAAGCACACCCTTCATAGACCTCCTTGTGTTCATCAACTTTTGGAAGTCCACACACCATAGCTTGAGAAGTTAACAATTTCAAGCTTGCGAAATTTAAGTGACCATATCTCAAGTGCCAAAGCATGTTTGAATTAGCTATAGCAATACTAGAAAGTTGAGCACCCCTGTTTTCCCCAAACTTAAGAGGAAACAACCTATTTTGTGTCATAGGTACTTGGGTAACAACTCTATTACAATTTTTCTTATCAAAAATTGCACATTTTCCTTCATCAAAAACAAGTCTATAATTTTTCTCCATCATTTGTCCAATAGTAAGCAAATTATGTTGGAGTTTGGGGGTGTAATATATGCCATTTACCTTTTTGGTGCCTTCTTTTGTTGGAACATCCATGGCTCCAATACCTTCAACTTGTAGAGCTTTGCCATCTTCCAATTTGATTCTTTATTTGTAGGTGGAATCCATTGTAGCAAAGAGCTCCTCTTTGCCACTCATGTGATTGGAACAACTAGTATCCAAAATCCAAGATTCATTTAGACTTTGATCTGATTTTCCATAAGTAAGAAATAAATTTGAAGTTCCTTCTTCTTCACCATAGTTGCCATATTGACCTCTTCCACCTTGAGAAGTCTTGGACCAACAATCTCTAGCAAAGTGACCAGGCTTGCCACAATTGAAATAAGCTTTCTTTTTTTTGCGACCTCCTCTTCCTTGATTGCCACTCCTTCCTTGATTGCCACCTCTTCCTTGATTGCCACCTCTTGCTTGATTTTGACCTCTTGAGTTGCTTCTTCCTTTGCCTCTTCTTTGTCCTCTTCCTTGGCCTCTTCCTACACCCTCATTGGATGAGAAAGCTTTGTCATCACCTCCATAGCTTGTTGAAGGAGAACCCTGTATTATTTCTTCATGAGACATCAAGGAACCAATTAGAACATCAAAAGATAGGTTAGAAATATCTTTTGACTCCTCTATAATGATAGGTATATGATTCCATTTAGGAATAAGTGTCCTCAAAAATTTCTTTACCACTACTACAGTTTTGATGTCATCTCCAAGGGTTTGCATTTTGTTGACCACTTCCTTCACTCTCACACAATAGTCACTTACAGTTTCACTTTCTTGCATCTTGAGATTTTCAAAATCTCTCTTCAAGGTTTGAAGCCTTACTTACTTCACTTGATCACTACCTTGATAGTTATCTTTCAAGGCTTTTCATGCTTCTTGGGCTGATAAATAGGAAGCAATCCTTGGAAATATGCTTTTATCCAAAATTGCTTGGAGATGGTAGAGGGCAGGATAATTGCTCTTTTAGGCATCCTTTTTGGTCTTCTTATCTACTGCACTCAAAGTGGTCCAATCTAAAGGTTCCGCATAACCTTCTTCAAATACATCCCATAGTCCTTTTCCAATAAGTAAGGTCCTCACTTTGATGGACCAATACTCATAATCTACCCCATTAAACTCTAATATGGTTAGATTATTATTTGATCCCATAACTTTTGGAAATAAACTAGAAATACTCTTCTTTTATTCTTTAATACAAAAAATGCACTACGTTTTGCAAAAGAAAATTATAGATTTAAATCAAATCTCACTCAATCAATTCTCTCGTAGATATCTTGTTCTATCGGTTCATTGACAAAATTATCAACAACATAATCACTGTCGTCACTAACAATTATGATTTCAGGTGAATGAGGTTCTAGCTCCACTAGCTCAACAAAGTCACTGTCACTCAGATAAATGATTTTAGGTTCCTGTGGTGCAACTTCAACAGATACTGACTCCTCAAGTTGGCTATCAAAAGAATTATTGTCTTCGGAATCACCTTCATAACCAGCGTTAGGTACTCTTAGGTTTGTTATTACAGCGTTTTGGAGTTGACTAAAGACGGTATTCAAACCATATATTCGCACCCTTTCATCAAAGGCTTCAGGATTCTCTCTAGCTAGTAGAGATTGTAGGACAAAGTAGCGTCAGTTTGACCTTAACATAATAGATTTAAGGGCTACAAAATTATCAATCTTAAAGCAGAAAATCAACACTTATAAAGCCTTTTTGGACTTGTTACAAAGATTGCCTCTTAGGCAATTGTGCAAATCATCTACAAAGATTGCCTCTTAGGCAATTGTGTAAATTATTTAATTGCAAAAAATAAAATTTTACCAAAGTTTTAATTAATAATAAAAATTTAATTTTAAAATAATGATTTTTTTAATTAAATTAATATTAAATTATTAAAAAAAGATAAAATTAACTTTTAGTGCAAAAAAAAAAAATTTACAACGAACCAAACAAAAAATTTGAAGTTACCACTCAGTGGGATTCAATCCCCCGAACCCTTGGTCGCTAGCGCCTTAGCGCTCGATTGATGACCGACCGAGCTACCTGCCTCAGTGGGTATTAAGGGTGGTTATGAACCCTTATTTAAACTTCACTTCTTCACCGTGATGCTTTCGCGAGCCACCACCACTTGCTCGAAACACCACCTCTTGGCGCTCGGTCGTCGCTCCAGCTCCTAGTGCTCAGTCATTGCTCAACCGCTCGACACCCGATCGCCACTCCACTGCTTGGCTCCCGGCTCCTCTACAACAACGTCAACAATAGTAGAACTCTCACCACTAGATACCAAACCTTCCCTTGAAGCCTACAACACACATAGAACTTAAATAATCACACTGAAACAATGATCTTTTTGCATATTTCTCTGCATTAATTGATGTCAGATAACTGTCATGATAGCCAAGGAGAGGAAGAATGTTAGATCCAAAAGAATCTAAGGACCAAATCACTAAAGTAATCTGGCCAAATGATCCAGAATACAGTGTTGGTGATCATCAAACAAAAAAAAGTGCAATCGATCTTCCTTTGTGTTAACAAAAAATCGCTAAGTTTACGCCAGGTTGATGGCTGCTGGGGTGGTCATGGTTTTTTTTAAAATGAATTATCCCACATTCGTGGGAGAACAACTAAAGAGTTGTTCAAATAGGCGCACACACACATATTAAGGTGTCTCTTCTTGGGGAGACTATACTCGAGAGGATGACGTTCCTCGAAAATGGTCGGAAACTCCGGCTACCACTCTTCGGGGGCCTAGCTGGCCGAGGTTTCGCCCGGCTGGCATGGTCGCTTGTCTTAGTCCCCCCATCCTGTCCTTAGGTCGTGTGTCAGGTGCATTGGCCTTTGGGCCTATCAATGAGTCCAGTCGAGTCCTCGTCCCGTCCATAGTTCCAGTCCCTACCTCGGGATTTGCATCCCGTCTAAGTCAGTATTTGAGTCCAGTAAGTCTATCCTCTAGTGTCTACGTTGGCGCCTAGTCATGTCACTTAGGTCGTCCGTCTAGTAGGTTGCTTAGGTCCCTGATAGGGGTCATCCTCATTACGACCAGTCTTATCCTTGGTCATCGCACTATCTGTGGTGGACAGGTAGACTTCTCTCAGCCCTCTTCGACGCTCTTGAGATAATACTAGACCCCTCCTCTACTTTGATACCAAATGTGAGAGTAATCACATTGAAGATTATTGATATTGATATTTGCACTAATTAAATAGTTACAACCTTAGGATATTGTAGGAAATATCCTAGACTAAAGACAACTGAATAGATCCCTAAGATCAATCCTTAAACTATAGCAACAACAAAAAATATATATGCCATCAAATACACAACTATGCCGACCACAATATAAACAATAAAGTGTTGGCAAGAAATAATAAAATGCTAACCTATATGCTAACAGTCGAGATAGGTGAGAAGGGCCAAAATAGACCAAAACAAGTTGTTAAGACCTAGGAAGGCCAATACAATCCAAGTTGTGCAAAAATGAGCTAGGAAGGCCAAAATGGGTTAGGAAGGAAAAATAAGCCAAAACATAGCAACCCAAGCCAAAAATACCAGAATAAGTAGGGCAAATAAGGCACTATGACAAGGCACTATGAGTGGAGCAAAATAAGCAAGATAAGTCAATACAAGTTGGGTAGATCAAAATGAGCCAAGAAGGCCAAAATGGGTTAGGAAGGAAAAATAAGCCAAAACGTAGCAACCCAAGCCAAAAATACCAGAATAAGTAGGGCAAATAAGGCACTATGACAAGGCACTATGAGTGGAGCAAAATAAGCAAGATAAGTCAATACAAGTTGGGTAGATCAAAATGAGCCAAGAAGGCCAAAATTGGATAGATGTGGTAAAAATAAGCCAAGTCACACCATAATGAGTTAAGAAGATTGTAATAGTCCATATGGGATAAAAACATGCCAAAAATTTATCAAACTAGGCCAAGAAGGCTAGAACGATTCTGGTAGGTTGGAGTGGGTTAAAATGGGCCAAGTAGGCCAAAACTATCTAAAATACAACACATGTGCTGAAAGTCAATACAAGTTGGGTAGATCAAAATGAGCCAAGAAGGCCAAAATTGGATAGATGTGGTAAAAATAAGCCAAGTCACACCATAATGAGTTAAGAAGATTGTAATAGGCCAGATGGGATAAAAACATGCCAAAAATTTATCAAACTAGGCCAAGAAGGCTAGAACGATTCTGGTAGGTTGGAGTGGGTTAAAATGGGCCAAGTAGGCCAAAACTATCTAAAATACAACACATGTGCTGAAACTAGTGGGAATAGGCTAAAATAGGATACAAGGGACCAAAATAGGTAGAATGGGTTGGGTCAAGCTAGGTGGTCTAGAAAAGACTAAATAATACCAGAATGGGAGAAGAAGGGCACAAATAGCTGAAGAGGTTGATAAAAGGGACCGATATCTAAGGGATAGGTCAAAATGGGCCATGACATACAAGAAGAAGCTAGGAAGATCAAAATAAGCCATGTATTAATATGGTTTAGAATGGGTTGGGAGGCCAAAATAAGTAGAAATAGGCCATGCACAACCAAAATAAGGAGTGATAGATTAGGATAGGCATGGCAAGATAAAACAAATAAGGAATGCCAATACAAACCAAGCAAGGGAACAATAGGCCAACATACTAAAATCGGTCAAGAAGGACAAAATGAGTCAAATGGGTTAGAATGGGCCAAGTAGGCCAAAATAGACCATATGGACTATGATAAGACAAAAACGGGTCAAGTAAGGCCAAAACAAGATAGGTAAACAATAATAAGCCAAGAAGGATATAGAACTAGTCAGGCGAGCCAGGACAGGGTAGAAGGGACCAAAATAGGTGACAAAACAAGCCAAAATAGGTCAAAATAAGCCAAGACATACCAAAACAAACCAAGAAGACTAGAATAGACCAAGCGGGTCATGGTAGACAAAAAGGGACAAAACAAGTAGAAATAGGTTAGGAAGGCCATGATAGACTGGGCCAAGTAGGTTAAAACAAGTTGAGAGGGCTAGGAAAAACGAAAATGGGTTGGGAAAGCTCAAATAGGTAAGATGGGTGAGAACATGTTAGGAGAACCAGAATAGACCAAATAAGTTGAAATGGGTTGAAAGGGGATGAAAAGGCCAAACTTAACTGAAATAAGTAAAAACCTTGTTAAATAATAGGCCAGAACATACTAGGCAATTAGAATATCTAGAATGAACCATGGACTCCCAAATGGGCTAGCATAAGCCAAAACAAGATGGGTGGGTCAAGATGGGCCAAAAAGGGCTACACATGACTAGCATTACTGAAGTGAGTTGGATGGGTTAGGTATGTTGAAACTAGTTGAAACATGCTAAAACATAGTAGAACAAGCTAGGATAAGTTTGAAATAGCCAAGATAAGCAAGATAGTCTAGAAGAAGCTAATATGCCTATTGGAGCCAAAATTGACTCAACATCTGAAACCCCCAATTTTAAATTTTTGGTTTCAATATAATAAGCAAAATTTTCTAGCCTCTGTTGCATTTTCACTTGAGAAGTTGATTTCCATTTGTTTGAAATTTCAAAATCAAACTTAGTCGTTTTTGTTTTGGATATAAGCTTATGACCGTTGTATTATCATTTGAAAAGTCATCAAGGCCAAAATTATTTGAACACCTGGTACCAAGGTAAAATCATAAAAATATCCGAATTCAAAGTAAGGGTCATGACAATCATAATAATTGGACAGAAGCCTAATGATGAAACGCCATGGTCTAAAGTTTGAAATCTAAGATTTGAAATTAAGGTCTTAAATAAAACCTCGAGAGTATGCTCTCCCTTACATTAAGAATTGAGCATCTTACACAGATCTAAGGGCAGTGCTTCATTGGAGTAAAATCCAATGGACGCACTCACTTTGATTAATCAACTCTTTAAAATGTTGTGGTCAAAGGAAGTAAAATTCTAAGGTTTTGAATGAAAAATTAATCAAAACATTAAGGGTATGCGCCCCCCTTAATTAAAAATTGAGCTAATTGGATAAATCTAATGATAGATCTTGATCAAGATCTCATCGAACGACAACACTCTCATAAAAGGTGCATTAAAAAGGCTAAAGATAGCAAGATTAATTAAAACTGTTAAATAAGATTAGCGAGGGTCTAACATGTTGGATAATTATCCCCCTTTTGGCTTAATCAAAGGTTAAAATCAAGAACCCCTTGGTAACTAACCTCGCAGGTTGAAAGAGATCAACGGCCGCGCCAATCTCGATCGAGATTCGATGGTTGGGCTCAAGTCAAAATCCAAATGTTGAATGGTAAAAGTATCAGGTAACATAAAGTTGAAGCTATGATTAATCATGAGATCAACAAGGGTTTAATACGTTACTAATTACCCCATTTCAGCTTAATCAAAGATTATTATAATGCACCCCTTTCAGTTATCAAATGTGCAGATTACATGATATCTAAGGGCAACACCTCATTAGGGAGAAATTGTATGGATGCACTCGTCTTAACAAAGTACCCTGGTCTAAAGTATGAAATTTTAGGTACAATGGTCGTGAAAGATCCAATGATTGCGCTTGATCAAAAATTTAATCCAACGATGAGCGTTTGCCACGAATTGCCAAGGTAAACCAAGGTATTATAATGAATGTTATGTTTAAATCATGATGATTTGACAGTAGCACTTGCTCAAATAAAAGAAGGTAAATCGGGCAATAGACCAAGTCAACATTCATGTTTAGTGAGGGCCCTAACACATTACTAATCATCCCCCATTCACCTAAACAAGATTAATAAAAATCAATAGCATGCACTTTTTGATTACCTAAATTGCAGGTTACAAAATATTTGACGGTCGCGTTGAAGCGAGAGTCAATCAGACGGTTGCGCTCTACCACAAATTGCCAAGGTTAGAATATTACTCACACTTGTGTTTCAAAGTATGTGCAGGTCTAAAGTAAATCTTATGGAAGTGTCATCACTGAAGATGATCTAACGACAGTGCGTATCACAAAGCAATCGATCGATAAAAAGGTCCCATTTAAATAAAAAACAAAGACCCATGTATCCAAGCGGATCCAACGGTTGCGCATAATCTTGGATGATCTATAAGTCACGCTTCGAAAGAGTTGCTCAAAGATTAAAAAAAGGTTAATTAAAATAATAATCAATAAAGATCGACGGATGCACTTGATCCCACCCAAATCCAATGGCTACCATTCCATGAAGCTATTAAAGGTTGGCGAGTCGAATAAAGACAAAAAAGGGATCCGACGGTCGTGAGAAATCGGAAATATCTGACGGTAGCACTTTATCTGAATGAGCACCCACTAAAAGGAATTCAACTATGTCCTGATCTGATGACCGTGCACGCTCTACAAAAATTTAATGGTCACGATCAAATCAGAGCCCCATAAACGATGAAAGAACCCATCGTTGATCAATCTGATGATTACTTTCACATCAAGAAAGATCCAATGGCAGCGCGTTGTTAGAGCCAACACTGGTTAAAATGGGAACCATGTGGGATAATCGGATGACAGTGCTTAGTTTGCCAAAATCCAATGACCAAAGATCTAATAAGAACCCCCTAAAGGACAAGAGTACATCATCAATCAATCCAATGGCTGTACTCTTTCCAAATAAGATCTGATGACAGCGCTTCGTCAGAACGACCATCCTTTAAGAAGGGGGTGATTATATCTTCATCAAACGGTCGTGCCTTTACCTATCAAATCCAACGATGATGATTGGATTAAAAATATGAACAATGTTCTAATGGTTGATTGACCAAATGGTCATTGACCAAGTTCGAACGATTATGCCTATCCCCGATTTAATCCAACAACTATGCTTTAATCGAGACCATTAGAGGAAATTAAGGGCCGATAAAAATGGCATAAATATATCAAATCCGATGATCGCGGTGCATCTCGATTAGATCCGACGGTCATGCTTGGCCAACCTGCCTAGACGATAAGAGATAATCATATGACTGCGCAAGATCACATGGTTGATCGAATGGTAATTCATCAATGAGGTAACACGACTATTAAAGGTTATGTATGCAAAGGTTAGCCGTGGTTTGATTACTTTTTTAAAGGAATGATAAATCTCTAATTTTATTTTGAATCAAAGATTAATATTCACAATAAAATATAAGCCTTGGTCTAATGCTTATTATAAAATTTATTAACCAGTAATATGCTAAGGTATCCTCTATACTGTACACAACCACCATTAACATGTACCTTCGATATTACAGGGCTAACATTTTTGCATGTCCAAAAGTATCAAGTCAGGATGCCTGATGCATATCTACATCTAATGATAATCACAAGTTGAAAGATCCCATGAGCCTGCATCCCAATAAACAAATCCTATGATTAGATATCCCAAAAGAAGGTGGCTATTTCCTAAGGCACACGAAACAAGGGCCAATACAAAAAAATCAGGCAATTACTGGTTCATGAGAACATGCACGAGCCAAAAAGGTCCTATGAAGAAAAAAGACCATTGTAGCAAAACAAAGCACTTAGTACCAATAAAATATCAACAGACACCGTAAAATCAGGTGATAACTAGGGAAGGAAATGTGCGAGTGATCAAAACAAATCCAACATATGGTATTGAGATGAGTATAATACAGACTGATCCAAAGAAAAATCCTGACGCTCAAGCACAGGATCAAATTATGAGAACGATGGTGTATCATACGATAAAATAAAATAAAGTTTTTCGAACGAGCTCACATCCAGGTCCTCAACTTATAAAAGGGATAGTATAGGGTAGCCAAAGAATCATCATAGAGAAAAATGATAGAGTGCAGAATGCATGAGTATATTTGTTTCCTGCTTTGCAACTTTAGAAGATGAAGAAAGCACGTAAAGAGTAAGTTTTGGTTTCGACTTAGCCAAAGCCTTTCACTCCGTGCTTCGACAGAATATAGTTACAGAGGGGACACTCCGATGGAGTATAGTTAGGGAAATCATGTATAAATGCTTCCATATCTTGTTTTCCATTCCTTCCTTCCTCCTACTTATCACTGCCCCCCTCTTTCTAGGCATTCTCTCTTGACCGCCCTCGTTGTTCTCTCCACATAGCATCATCTCACCACCATCCATTGTGCGAAGCCACTCCCTTCACTCTCTCCTCCCTCATAACCATCATGTAATCAGTGTCATCTAATCCCTTCGACCCTAGCACACCACCTCTTCCCTTCACCATCACATTGGGTCCCCGTTTGTCCTTCGTCAAGCTTTTTTTTTAGTTACCTGGTCGAATTTCCATGGTGTATCAACATGACCAGGACAAGTAAGAAGTAGCAGATTATACATAAGTATAGATTAATTACATAACTAAGCAAAAGAAGGAAAACAAGTGTGCCGAATCTATCCAACACAAGAGCTCCCTTCAATACAAGAGTAAATCATAACAAGAAATCTAGAACCGCACCAGTTGGACTACACATAGAGAAAATCAAATCAGATAAAGACAAGTGTAAGGCTAGGATCAAACCAAGAATAACAGATTCAAGAACTAGAGGCTATAAAAGGAGGCAGCTGAGGTCAGAGTCTGCATCAAGCATTTAGATAACATTTTTCTAACAGGTATACTTGAGTGCCCTGCTAGTTGTGCTGTTGTATCTCCTTTTTGTGTCTATTTTCTTTGCCATCCCTTATTCTTCCCTTTGTTGTGCAGAATTTTAATAGGAAAGTTCTCAAGAAGCTGAGATTATTTCCTGTCCTATTGAGCCGGAGATACAAAGACTCTACTATTACTATATTGGAAGAAGGAGAGTAGAAGAGACCTGTTACATTATTTGAACAGAGTTTCCTCATTGTATTGATACATTTATTTGAGAAAAACAGAGTTAAAAGGCATCCCGCCCACTCTGCATTGTAATATTTTTATGAAAAATCAATACAATTTTGGGTTTCATTCTTATTAATTCTTTGTCATGGTACTGTGTGTCACTGCGTAATATATTACAATATTTGAATGTGTTACGTACGTTTCTATCATTGGCCAACTGTTATGTCTATTATAATACTCAAATGGATATAATAGTGCCAATTCTTTCTTAATCCATTTCTTTCCCTCTCATGTTACATACGTTGTTAAATTGCTATAACAACCCAATGAATCTAGGCACCGGTCTACATAAGGCATAATAATGGGTTATTTTCATTGCTTGGTAATTTTAAATACATATAGTATAATTCTAAATCTGAAGCGTATAATACATATATTATCACAAATTACCGCTGGGATTTCCTTACCCATTCTATAGTTTTTCCTATAGCAATAGCTGTCTTTAATCAAAATGAAGAGGCAAGTTGACCAAAGCCTGTAATAGCTCGTTGGTTTCAAACGATTTCATGTAGCGTGACAATCGAATTCTATGGATGTAGTTCCAACAATGCCAAAAGGGGTTGAAAATAGCTTTACTAGGCTACAACATGCTATGTAAGCTAGAACATGCCAAGTAGGTTAAAAAGGGTCAAAATAGGATGAAAAGACCAAAATGAAGTAAAATAAGTTGGGTAAGTCAAGATGTGCCAAAATAGGCTAAAACATGTAGGATGAAGCTGAAAGAGGTAAGATGTGTTGGGATAGACAAATAGGTCCAAACTAGGTAGGATATGTTGGGATAGACAAATAGGCTAGAGTCAATCCAGAAGGCCAAAATGGGAGAGGCAAGGTAGAAATGGGCTAGAACTTACCAAACAAATTAGGAAGGCCACTGTGTTAAAATGGATTACAATGGGTTGGAAAGATCCAAGAATACCAAAATAGGAACAATAGGCCAAAAAATAATAGAATTATCCATGAATGAATAAGCTAGGTTGGTTAGAATAGGTTAGAAGGGCTAGAATGGGCCAAAACATGTACAAATATGCTAAAATGGATTAGATGGGCCTAAATCATGCTAGGAAAGAAAACAAACCAGGTAGGTCAAAATAGATTGAAACAAGACAATGCAAGCTAGGGGCCTGAATGGGCTAAAAGGGGATTAGTACGTTAGGGCTAGTTGAAATAAATGGAATGGGTTGAGATGAGCCAAGTAGATAAAAGTGGGTTGAAACATTCCAAAATGGGCAAAAACATATCAAAATAAATTCAAAAGGGTTTGATAAGATAGAGATTGGCAAGATGGGCTAAAACAATCCAAAATAGGTCTAAAGGTATCAAAATTGGGTTAGGCAGGACGAAACATACATAATTATGCCAGGAATGAAATGATAGGTTAGGTTGGTTTGTTTAGGTCAAAGCAAGAAGAAATAGGCTAGGTAGGTTAGGATGGGCTAAAACATACCAAAATACATTGAGACAAGTCGTATAAGGCCAAAATATACCTAAATAGTCCAAAAAAAGGTATAAGGGGTTGAAATGGGTGGTGGGATAGGGCAAAAAGGGCCATAATATAATAAGATATGGTAAGAAGGCTAGAATAGGAGTGGAGGGTTGTAATGGATCAAAACAAGACAAAATGGGCTAAAGAGGTTTGAATTGGTTGAAATAGACAAAAATTGGATAAAGCAGGCTAGATGGAGCAAACATGGGCTAGGACATACTAAAATAGGTGAGATGGAGCTGAATGGGTTGAAAGAAACAGGTCAAAATAGGCCAAAACAAGTTAAGAAGGCTTGAATAGGTTGAAAAAAAATGAACAAGCCAAGATAGACCAAAACAAGATAGTGGGTCAAGACTAGTTGAAATGAGCTAGGTGAACAAGGCTATGTCAAAGTAGGTAAGATGGGTCAGGATGGGCCGAGCAAGTTGAAACTGGTCAAAATGGGCCAAAACATACCAAAAAGTGTTAGGATAGGCTAGAAGTGGTCGAGATAGGAAAAACATATAAGAATAAGCCAAAATAGAGATGAATGGACTAAAATGGACTAGGATGGCCAAAACATGCTAGGCAGGTTCAAACAGATCAAAAAAACCATAAACATGTTGGGAGGGTCAAGTTGGGACAGGTTGGGATAGGCTAAAATGAACTAAGATAGGGCAAAATAGGTTGGAAGGGGACAAGACAAGTCAAGGTAAGCCAAAATAATTAGGATAAGTCATAATAGGTTGAGAAGGCTAGAATCAAATATGATGGCCAAAATGGACTAAGTTGGACAAAAGGATCGAGAAGGCCAAAATAGGCTATTGGGGGAGAATCATGCTAGAAACATACCAAAATTAGTTGAGAAGCCCAAAATGGTTCAAGCATGTTAGAAGGGTGAGAAAGATCTATGCAGATAAAACTAGCCAAAATGGACTAAGTTGGACAAAAATAGTCTAGAACATACCAAAATGGACCGAGAAGGCCAAAATAGGCTATGTGGGGTAGAATCATGCTAGAACATATCAAAATTGGTTGAGAAGCCCAAAATGGGTCAAGCATGTTAGAAAGTGTGAGAAAGATCTATGTAGATAAAACTAGCCAAAATAGACTAAATGGACCAAAACAGGCCAAGATGTGCCAAAACTAGTTGCAAGGGACTCAAATGGGATAGACAAGGCCAAAGTAAGTAAGATGGGTCAGGTTGGCTGGGTAGGCTAGAATGGACAAAATCATAATAGAACGAGTAAGGAAAGGCATAACTGGTTTGGCAAGTTAGGATAGGCTAGAACAAGCTATGAATTATGGAATAGGTCAAGTAGGATAAATGGGCAAGGGAGGCTAAAATAAACCAAATAGACATAAATAAGACAAGAAGGACAGGGTAAGCCATAATAGATCGAGAAAATTAAGACAAGTTGAAATAGGCCAAGATAGGGAAAAATGGGCTTAAACAAGTCCGGTAGGGCCAAAATAGATAGGATAGAACAAGATACATAAGGGAAGCCAAAATGAGTCAAAAGAGCCAAAAGGGCCATGCAAGGTAAAATAGGCCAAAACATAACAAAATAGGTCGGGTGGGTTGAAATGGATAAAAAATGGGTCAAGGAGACTATAAATGACCAAAACAAGTAGAAAAAAATTGGGTAAACTTGATAGGCCAAAAAAATTGGGTAAACTTGATAGGCCAAAAAATATAGAATAGACCAACACGAGTTGAATAGGGCGAGTGAGATAGGCTAGAATGGGCTAGGTAGGTTTGCAGTGGGTAGGATGGGATGAAACATATGAAAACAAACCAAGAGGGCCCAAAGGGGCCAATTCGGAGAAAATGAGTTAGAATGAGCTAGAATAGGCCTAAATAGGTCAAGAAAGTTGGGATAAACCAAAAGAGGACATAAAGGGCTAAAGATGATTGAATCATAGCAAAACAGGTTGATAAGGGTAAACTTGCTTGGTCAGCCCATAATTGGCCAAAATAGGATGGGCAAGTTGGGGTAGGTTGGAAGGGATCTAAGTAGGTGGCAAAGGGGATGGGCCAAAACAATTTGAAATAGGCAGAACATACTAGAACAAGCCAAGAAGAGTAGAACAAGTTGGGCATGTCAGAATGGTTTGGGGAGATTGAAATGGACCAAAATAAACAAAAATAGACTACGTAAGCTAGGATTTGTTAGTAATTCTACTCTATGAAATAAGGAATGTAACTATAAACTACTTAAATCAACAAGAGAATCATGTAAAGTAACATATAATATTTATTTATATCACAAGAACTTGTTACAAATAAGATGTAGACTCGAGAGTCTATAATATAGATTTACAAATGACCTTTGGTATTCTTGCGATACTCTTGATGTTTCATAAAACTTGTGAGAATATTAACCTTTCATATGACAAATAATATACTCTAACACCCCCCCGTATTACATTATTTGTAGTAATATTCCCTTGAACTCCATAGCTGATATTTGAAAGCTTGAAACTTATTTCTACGTAGATCTTTTGTGAAAACATTTGCTACCTACTCGCTAGTAGGAACATACTTCAAACTGATATGATCATTTTGAAAATGATCTCTAATGAAATGACACTGAGCTTCAACAAGCTTTGTTATTTCATCTATAATGGGATTTTTGATTATATTGAGTACCCCTTAACTATCATAATGAATTAGAGTAGGACTTCTTTTTATTCCCATATCAAATAATATATACTATAACCATAAAGCTTCATAAGTTGTATCTCTAGCTACACGATATTCTGCTTCTGTAGATTATTATGCTATTGTATGTTGTTTCTTACTATACCATAAAATTGGTCTTGACCCCAAATAAAAAATGTAACCTGAAGTAGATTTTCTATCATCGGCTGACCCTACATAATTTGAATCTGAGTATCCTTGTAAATAAAAATCCTTAATTTTCCATCTGTAGATCGATCCATAATCTGTAGTTTTCTTAAAATAATGTAATATTCTTTTTGTAGCCTTCTAGTGAATTTCTTTAGGTTCTTGCATAAACCTTGAAAGATAATTTATAGCAAAAACTAAATCAGGTCTAGTGTTGGTTAGGTATAGAAGAATTCTAATTAGTTGTCAATATTATGTACCTAAGACTAGAGGTGTATTATAATTCTTAGATAAATGAATCCCTTGTCACATAGGAGTATCTTTTTATTTGCAATTATTCATCTTGTATTTCTCTAAAAGTTTTTTTTACATATCTTTTTTGTGATACCATGATGCTATATGTACTCTAACAAATTTCTAGGCCAAGACAGTAACTCATGAGTCCTAAACTAGTCATTTCAAATACTACTCCTTCTTGAGACTCAGATTTTATTTCTTTTGAGAAGTTTAGAAGAATTTTTGAATTCTTATTTTCTTCTTCTTTAGTGTCAACCTTGAAACCTTCATCAAAGACTACATTTGCTTATATATACTTTTTTGGTATGTGGGTCAATGATCCTATATCTTGCTGGTTCATTATCATACCCAAAAAATATATTGACCATACTTTTTCCATCTAACTTTGTATATTTTTGTTTTAGAATATGTATATAGGATTTGCATATAAAAATTCTTAGTTTTGCCACACTCGGTTTTTGGCCTAACCATGCTTCTTCATGAGTGATATTATTGAGTATTCTTGTAGGTAATCGATTTTGTAAGTACATTGTTGTTTGAACTGCCTCTGCCCAATATTGACTATCCATATGGGCTTCTTTTAACATACATCTTACCATTTCCATTATATACATGTTCTCCTTGTTGGAGCCAAGATTGACTCAACATCTGAAAACCCCCATTTTAAATTTTTGGTTTCAATAAAATTAACAAAAGATGCTAGCCTTTGTTGCATTTTCATTTGAGAAGTTGAATTCCATATGTTTGAAGTTTGAAATTAACCTTAACCGTATTTCGTTTGATTTTATGATCGTTATTTTATCTTATAACCCCTTGTAAAGGTTGAATCTCTAAAATAACTGGGTTTTTGACGATTAGGTTTATAAACCTTGAATTTAATGTGAAGCCTTCTTTTCAAATATATTAATCATGATTCGCGGGCGCTTAGCCTAAGGAGTAAAACCCTAAGTCCTAAAGTATTAAAAAAAGATAATTCAAGGTCTAATGAGAGAACACCATGGTATAAAGTTCGAAAACCTAAGGTTTGAATGAAGGTCTTAATTAAAGCCTTGAGGGCACGCTCGATTGTGATCAAATCGGGTGGTCGTGCTCGTTTGAAACTCGTCAAGTATTATTGAATAGGTTAAATACCGATTAAGATCATTTAGCAAGATTATTAAGGGTCTAATATGTCACTAATCCCTCACCCTTCTTACTAATTCAAGGTTTATTTTCAGTTATAAAGTTAACAGGTCGAGAAGGATCCATGGTTGCGCTTTACCAAGAACTAATCCGATGAATGCACTTTTCCCAAAGATAACAACTCCAAATGTGAACTCTACTTGTTAAAGCAAAAAATATTTTTAGTTGAATCCAATGGTTGCGAACAACTCACATCTAATCTGATGAATGTGCATTTGCCACAAATTACCAAAGATAGCCCAACTTATTTTTAAAGTATGCACAGATCTGAAGGAGATCAATGGATGCACTTTGTCCCAAGATAATCCGACGATGGTGCTCGCCTCAAGTAAACAAAGGTAAATCTATCGATAAGACTAAGTCAGCACTTGATTAGTCAAATTCAATCGTATTTAGCGAGGGTTGTAACATGTTACTAATCATCCCCCTTTTGCTTAATCAAGGTTAATGAAAATCAGTAGCATGCACTTTTCAATTACCTAACTTGCAGGTTATAGAAGATCCATGATTGCGCTTGATCAAGAGTCAATCCGACGGATGCACTTTTGCCATGAATCACCAAGGTTAGTTTAAAGTCATTACTTGTGCTCACGATTAAAGCATGTGCAGGATCGAGGCATATCAACGAATGCACCATCGCTAAAGATAATCCAATAGTAGCATGCATCTCAAGATGATCAACCATTAAAATAATTCTTGCTCGAGTCAAATATAAACACCCTATGTACAAACAGATTGGACGGTTGCGCTTGAGCCTAGTTGATCTAATGGTCGTGCTCCAAGAAAGTTCCTCAAAGATTAAAATAGGGCTCCTTAAAAAAATAATCAATGAAGATCGATGGTCAGGTGCAATCTAGAAAGATCCAACGATGAGGCTTCTTTAAAAGGACAAATCAAAGCTAATGAAATCAACAGATGCACTTTATCCTGCCCAGATCCAACAACTAGGATTTCACGAAGCCATTAAAGGTTGACGAGTCAAATAAAGACAAAATGGGATTCAACGATCACGTGTAATGGAGAAAGATCAACAAACACATGTTAAAAAGAATACAACTATGTCTCGATCTAATGACAGCGCTCCACCTACTGAGATCTAACGACCACGATCTAGTAAAAGCTTCATAAAAGATAAGAACGCACATCATGGGTCGATCCGACGATTGAGCACATTCTAAGTTAATCCAACAACAACGCTTTATCGAACCAATCATCCATTAAGAAGGGTACAATCATGTCTTAATCATATGGTTGCGCTCTTTCCTACCAGATCCAATGGTAGTGATTGGATTTAAAAGGTGAACGATGTCTGAATAGTCATTGATTAAGAAGTGTTTGACCAAGATCGGATGACTGTGCTTATCCCCAATTTAATCCAACGGTTGCACTTACTCATGAACCTCAAAGAAGGTAAATAAAGTCTAATAAAAAGAGTATATATCTGCTAGACCAACGACAGCGGTAAACCCCGACCAGATCTGATAGTCGCGTATAATCAACTCACCCGAATGATTTAAAGACATGGTCCATTTCGTCATCAAACAATTGATTAAGGTTAAAAAAGGGTTTTATCACATTGATAATAATGATCACCCATTCTTGATAAACCCTAGCACATGTCTATATAATCGGACTAATGTGCATAATCACATGGTTGATCGAACGGTAAACCATTAGCAAGGTAATCTGGTTATAAAGGGTTGTGTATTAACTAAAGGTCAGTAATTCTTTGATTACTATTTAATAATAAGTATTAAATGAAGGGTGAAAACCCTAATTCAATGATTATTACTAAAGCATGAATTGACTAACCAATTAAAGGTTAGAATATCCTCTATAATGAGCATAACCACCATTGATATACCTTCCATGTTATAGAGCTAACATTCTTACAAGTCAGGAGGTATCGAACACAGGTATGAAAAGAGAATCCCATACAATGGTCATCATGAGTTGATGTATCCAATGGGAACACACTTTAATAACCAAATATGATGACAGATCCCCAAAATGATCACTACTAGGTTAATGGTGTAACTATTTTTGAAACTGAATCTCTTCCAAGAACAAGAAGGTAGAACCCACTTTTCCATCAAGTATTTAAAATCACTGTATCGAACAACCTTACCACCCTAGTGATCTGGAGCAAAGGATTGGTTCAAAAGAGCAAAAAGTGAGTAGATATTTGAGAGCTTGATTTCAATAAGCTAAAAAAGTTACCAAGAGTAAGATGGAGGCTTGGGGAACTGATTTCGTACCCAAAGACATAGAGGAAGTAGTGAAGTTTGTCACAAACCAATTGACATATGCTGAGCTCCCTGGACCAGTTGTGCCTAGGAGTACGATGTATGAATTTGCTCAAAAAAGTGGTCTCGATAAAAACCTCACTCTCGAACAATAGTACGAGATGGAAAATACTTGCATCTGAAGCTTTTCTTACACAATGGAAAATGATGACTGAGCCCCTTAGTTGCTAGCAGGCCTATTTCATAAAGCAAGGAGATAGCAACATAAGGGCTTCTCCAAGAGTACTAGGTGGACCAGTAATCTTGGAAAGTTGATATGTTCGAGGGTATACTACTCCTCCAACTTGTTAGCCTAGTTAGATGTGGCATACGATGAGAAAACCAGGACATTTTGATATGATAAAGATAGACCAGTGTTCAGTATCGCGGCTAGACACATCGTGCAAGTCTTCAAACTGGCACCCATCAATACTCGGCTAGTAAAATAGGTAATTGAAAGGCAGTCTTAAATGTTGACAAATTTAGATATTTTTAAATATTTTTTTGAAGAACATGTGAAAATAGTTGATAAGTTTCTCATCAGAAAAACTGCTTTCAAACCATGGATCAAAGACTTTTGTGATATGGCTAACATTTTTTTAGGAGTACAAGACCTCAGTGTAGTGGGTAGGAAAGTGTTACATTTAGTAGCATTGTGTAACCGAGCAATAGACACCCCAGTTTACACTTGGGAGAGAGAGTTGAGTGATCAAATGCACTCACAATTGTCAGACTTAAAGGAAGCTATTTTGAAATAGAGATAGGAAATGCCTGTGTTTTCTAACTACTCCATCCTCATACTCTTGCTAGTAGGGCAATTGGGAGAAGAAATCCGAAAGAGAGTTGGGGTAGTTTGAGAGTCCTTATGTTCAGACTAGTTTTTGGAGGATACATGAAGGTCGTACTCACATAGGTTGGTTTTGTGATATTTTCATGATTGAAATTCATTGGATCCTAATTGGTTTCCTCCTTGAGAGACTAGGGCCTGGAGTAAGAGCTTTCATAGAGGAAAAGGACATAAGAGATTATTTCTTCTCTAAGGGGTTCACATATTTTCAACTCTATGGAGCCAAGATTCCCTCTAAGATGTTTTGTATGTATTGTCCCTTATCTCTCGTTGCCCTAGAGCTATGTAGACAAGTGGCCGAAGAGGCTAAAATGAGACTAGTAAAGAGGCACAGCCGAGTTCCATGGCTCAGTGTCCCCTGTAGATTTGGAAGTTATATGTTTCTGGGATATCCAGATTTACTCAAAGGAATGTATGATTTAGATCTCATGGATTTTGAAGAGATAACTTGGAGACCTTATGATCCAGATAAGAAGTATGAGAGGTTAATGAAAAATCATGATTACACCTGGGTTGAGCACAGGAAAGATACTTACAAAGAAGAGTTATTAGATGCTATAGAAAAGAGGAAATATTTGAAGACGATATGGGATAAGAAGCATACGATTATCCCCTAGAATTAGTTACAGTTAGAAGACTCTCAGTGGAATCTACGGCCCCCCTCTTACCAAAAGCAACCTAGGAAATCAGAGAAGACCATATATTAGAATTGATAGAAGATCAGGGCATCGATTAGATGGAGGTTACTATGAGGCTTGCAGATATTGTAGAACAACAAGTCAAAGCCCCTGATGATGCCCTTAGACTAGATACAACACTTGGTACTTCCTAGGAAGTCTCCAAAAGCTTGAGTACAAAAAAAGAAAAGGAAGCTATTATTGCACCTACTCAGAAGCTGACTTCTCCCCAGCAAGCTATAGTTCCCATTTCCATACAGCTATTAGCAGTAACTAGTGTGATGAAGTTAGCTCCTAGAGTCATTCCCAACTCTTTGAAGATAAAGGACAAGGAGATAAAAATTCCATCAGTAATTCATATGAATATGAAAAGAGAAAGTGGTTTTGGAGGTATATTCAGAGATCTCAAAGTTAAGAAGCAAATAATTTTATCTACTTTGAAAGAAAAGAAGCCTAGGTTGTCACTACCCTCCATGAAGGTTGTGTTGGAAAGATCTGAAGAACAAACAATTTTTAGTGCTACCGAGGAGCATGATCTGTAAATGGTAGTAAGAATGGGAGGCAGGGGAGATGATTTTGCAACTAGAGTAGAAATATAAACTCCCAAATCGGATATGGCAGAGGTGCACATACCTGCCCTACAAGACCCTGTTGTTCATGGAAAAGAAGATGATATAGTCAAGGTAGCCAAAGTAGTGCAAGAGCAAACCTTGGACCAGCTACATCAGAGCAAAATAGAACTAAGAAGCCAAACAAGTGATAAAGGAAAAGCAAAAATGCAAGCTTTGATAAATAAACTAAGGGAAGAGTTGGCACAGAAGAACACCTTAGTAGCTTAGTCCCCCTTGGTGGTGAAAATCCTCAATTATACTTATTACTTGAATACTATAAAAAGGGAGATGTCTCTTAAAATTTGAGACAAGATCAATGGAATCACTAATATGTTCAGGAAAATTAAGGTAATTTGAGTTACCACCCAAAAGGAAGAAGACCTTGAGATCATTCGCTCTACTCTTAAACTTAATGTCAAAATATTTTGAAGAGATGTAGAACCAAGAAGTACTGTTAAATGATGGGATTAAGGTCAAAAGTAACATTGAATTCATGAAAGTAGAGTTATGTTCACATCAAACATGGGGAGATGGCACAATAATGTTGCAGAAATATTTAGTCTATTGGATGATATAGCAGAGAAATTGGTAGATATAGGGTTATCATTGGAGAAATTCTTAGAAGCTGCCAGTGTAGAAGACCTCCTCAAAGAAAAAATAGATGACTTTGATTATGAGCCTAATGACGAGCCTGAAATGACCAGACAAACTACTTTCTTGGTAAATACTGTGGATATATTGA
Source organism: Wollemia nobilis (assembly GCA_028583015.1). Lineage (NCBI taxonomy): Eukaryota > Viridiplantae > Streptophyta > Pinopsida > Araucariales > Araucariaceae > Wollemia > Wollemia nobilis. The sequence continues at coordinate 96,011 of JAQPPZ010004350.1, read as the reverse complement.
TCACCCAGTTTAAGAAAACAAAAACTATATTAGCATACAAAAAAATAGAATTTTGTAGGAAATGAACATGTTAAGATTTCTTGTAACTTTCAACATTGAAGCTTGGAGGATGATTGGAAAAAAGGTCAAATGGTTGCAGCAGGGTAAAAAGGGAAAAGAGGTTAAAATATGCAGCCTACAACTAGAAATGAGTTCCCCCCTAGATATGAAGAACAAGTTGTTCAGAAAGGGGAGACGTCCAAGGCAAAAGGTCAATCAAATGATTAGCAAGAAATAGAAAAAGAAAGAACCTAGGAGGGAAGAATAGATGAAGGAAGCTCTCAATGCACTGATATCATCGATTGAAAATTTTAAAACAAAAATGTCAAAGAAGGATGTACAGTATGAAGAAAAAGAATAATGGGAGCCAGTTGTACAAGTTTTGGAGGTAAATCATTTGATGACAAGTGTAAGGCCAAGATTAGGATAAAAATAACAGATACAAGAATTGGGAGCTATAAAGACACCATTTGTGGTCAAAATATGCATTAAGCATTAGAGATAGCAATTTTACTAAGAGGTATACTTGAGTGCCCATTTGAGTTGTGTCATTGTATTCTCCTTGTGTCTATTTTTCTCTGTCATCCCTAATTCTTCCCTTTGCTGTGCAGGTTTTGATAATGCTACGTTCAAAGAGCTAAGAATATTTCCAGTCTTTCTAAGCTTGAAGTCTAGAGATTCTCCTTACTAACATTTTAGAAGGAAGATTGACGAAGTCTTGTTACATCATTTGAACAAGGCTTTCTCATTATATTAAGCTGTGAAAACAGAATAGGCATTCTGCCAACTCTAAATGTAATCATTATTAAAGAGATTAGTACAATTTTGGATTTTAGCTTTATTATTTCTTTGTCTTCATTTATGTGTGTTTCCTCATAATAGGTTACGATATTCGAACTTGTTGTGAGTATTTCTTTCGTCGGTCAACCCTTAGACTAATTACAATATTCAAATGAGTTTAATTGTGCTGATTTTTCTTTTTCCCATTCTTTATGTCCATGTCATAAATATTGTTAAATTGCTATAACAACCCAATTGGATAGGCATAGGTCTATATAAGGTATAATAATTAAGTTGTCTTTGCTTGGTCAATTCTATATAGATAATGTATAACTAAATATGGAGTGTGCAACATTTGTAAAATCGTAAGTTTACTATTATGGTTTCCTTTACCATTATGTACGTTACTTTTAGTAATATTTCGTTAATCAAAGTAGGTTGACCAGAGCTTGTAATAGCTCGTTGGTTTCAAACGATTTTTTGTAGCGTGACAATCAAAATAAGCCAAGACATACCAAAACAAACCAAGAAGACTAGAATAGACCAAGCAGGTCATGGTAGACAAAAAGGGACAAAACAAGTAGAAATAGGTAAGGAAGGCCATGATAGACTAGGCCAAGTAGGTTAAAACAAGTTGAGAGGGCTAGGAAAAATGAAAATGGGTCGGGAAAGCTCAAATAGGTAATATGGGTGAGAACATGTCAGGAGAGCCAGAATAGACCAAATAAGTTGAAATGGGTCGAAAGGGGATGAAAAGGCCAAACTTAACTGAAATAAGTAAAAACCTTGTTAAATAATAGGCCAAAACATACTAGGCAATTAGAATATCTAGAATGAACCATGGACTCCCAAATGGGCTAGCATAAGCCAAAACAAGATGGGTGGGTCAAGATGGGCCAAAAAGGGCTACACATGACTAGCATTACTGAAGTGAGTTGGATGGGTTAGGTATGTTGAAACTAGTTGAAACATGCTAAAACATAGTAGAACAAGCTAGGATAAGTTTGAAATGGCCAAGATAAGCAAGATAGTCTAGAAGAAGCTAATATGCCTATTGGAGCCAAAATTGACTCAACATCTGAAACCCCCAATTTTAAATTTTTGGTTTCAATATAATAAGCAAAAGTTTCTAGCCTCTGTTGCATTTTCACTTGAGAAGTTGACTTCCATTTGTTTGAAATTTCAAAATCAAACTTAGCCGTTTCTGTTTTGGATTTAAGCTTATGACCATTGTATTATCATTTGAAAAGTCATCAAGGCCAAAATTATTTGAGCACCTAGTACCAAGGTAAAATCATAAAAATATCCGACTTCAAAGTAAGGGTCATGACAATCATAATAATCGGACAGAAGCCTAATGATGAAACGCCATGGTCTAAAGTTTGAAATCTAAGATTTGAAATTAAGGTCTTAAATAAAACCTCGAGAGTATGTGCTCCCTTACATTAAGAATTGAGCATCTTACACAGATCTAAGGGCAGTGCTTCATCGGAGTAAAATCCAATGGACGCACTCACTTTGATTAATCAACTCTTTAAAATGTTGTGGTCAAAGGAAGTAAAATTCTAAGGTTTCAAATGAAAAATTAATCAAAACATTAAGGGGATGCACCCCCCTTAATTAAAAATTGAGCTAATTGGATAAATCTGATGATAGAGCTTGATCAAGATCTCATCGAACGACAACGCTCTCATAAAAGGTGCATTAAAAAGGCTAAAGATAGCAATATTACTTAAAACTGTTAAATAAGATTAGCGAGGGTCTAACGTGTTGGATAATTATCCCACTTTTGGCTTAATCAAAGGTTAAAATCAAGTACCCCTTGGTAACTAACCTCGCAGGTTGAAAGAGATCAACGGCCGCACCAATCTCGATCGAGATTCGACGGTTGGGCTCAAGTCAAAATCCAAATGTTGAATGGTAAAAGTATCGGGTAACATAAAGTTGAAGCTATGATTAATCATGAGATCAGCAAGGGTTTAATATGTTACTAATTACCCCATTTTCGCTTAATCAAAGATTATTATAATGCATCCCTTTCAGTTATCAAATGTGCAGATTACATGATATCTAAGGGCAACACCTCATTAGGGAGAAATTGTATGGATGAATTCGTCTTAATAAAGTACCCCGGTCTAAAGTATGAAAGTTTAGGTACAATGGTCGCGAAAGATCCAATGATTGCGCTTGATCAAAAATTTAATCCAATGATGAGCGTTTGCCGTGAATTGCCAAGGTAAACCAAGGTATTATAATGAATGTTATGTTTAAATCACGATGATTTGACAGTAGCGCTTGCTCAAATAAAAGAAGGTAAATCGGGCAATAGACCAAGTCAACATTTGATTAGTCAGATTAATCATGTTTAGTGAGGGCCCTAACACATTACTAATCATCCCCCATTCACCTAAACAAGATTAATAAAAATCAATAGCATGCACTTTTTGATTACCTAACTTGCAAGTTACAGAAGATTTGACGATCACGTTGAAGCGAGAGTCAATCAGACGGTTGCGCTCTACCACAAATTGCCAAGGTTAGAATATTACTCACACTTGTGTTTCAAAGTATGTGTAGGTCTAAAGTAAATCTTATGGAAGTGCCATCACTAAAGATGATCTAACGACAGTGCGTATCACAAAGCAATCGACCCATAAAAAGGTCCCATTTGAAACAAAGACAAAGTCCCATGTATCCAAGCGGATCCAACAGTTGCGCATAATCTTGGATGATCTAACGATCATGCTTCGAAAGGATTAAAAAAAGGTTCATTAAAATAATAATCAACAAAGATCGACGGATGCACTTGATCCCGCCCAAATCCAATACCATTCCACGAAGCTATTAAAGGTTGGCGAGTCAAATAAAGACAAAAAAGGGATCCGACGGTCATGAGAAATCGGAAATATTTGACGGTAGCACTTTATCTGAACGAGCACCCACTAAAAGGAATTCAACTATGTCCTAATCTGATGACCGTGCATGCTCTACCAAAATTTAATGGTCACGATCAAATCAGAGCCCCATAAACAACGAAAGCACCCATCGTTCATCAATCTAACGATTACTTTCACGTCAAGAAAGATCCAATGGCAGCGCATTGTTAGAGCCAACACTGGTTAAAATCCATGTGGGATAATCGGATGACAGTGCTTAGTTTACCAAAATCCAATGACCAAAGATCTAATCGGAACCCCCTAAAGGACAAGAGTACATCGTCAATCAATCCAATGGTTGTACTCTTTCCAAACTAGGTAGGGCCAAACTAGGTAGGATATGTTGGGATAGACAAATACGCTAGAGTCAATCCAAAAGGCCAAAATGGGAGAGGCAATGTAGAAATGGGCTAGAACATACCAAAAAAATTGGGAAGGCCAATGTGTTAAAATGGATTACAATGGGTTGGAAAGAGCCAAGAATACCAAAATAGGAAAAACAGGCCAAAAAATAATAGAATTATCCATGAATGAATAAGCTAGGTTGGTTAGAATAGGTTAGAAGGGCTAGAATGGGCCAAAACATGTACAAATATGCTAAAATGGATTAGATGGGCCTAAAACATGCTAGGAAAGAAAACAAACCAGGTAGGTCAAAATAGATTGAAACAAGACAATGCAAGCTAGGGGCCTGAATGGGCTAAAAGGGGATTAGTAGGTTAGGGCTAGTTGAAATAAATGGAATGGGTTGAGATGAGCAAAGTAGATCAAAGTGGGTTGAAACATTCCAAAATGGGCAAAAACATATCGAAATAAATTCAAAAGGGTTTGATAAGATAGAGATTGGCAAGATGGGCTAAAACAATCCAAAATAGGTCTAAAGGTGTCAAAATTGGGTCAGGTAGGACGAAACATACATAATTATGCTAGGAAGGAAATGATAGGTTAGGTTGGTTTGTTTAGGTCAAAGCAAGAAGAAATAGGCTAGGTAGGTTAGGATGGGCTAAAACATACCAAAATACATTGAGACAAGTCGTATAAGGCCAAAATATACCTAAATAGTCCAAAAAAAGGTATAAGGGGTTGAAATGGGTGGTGGGATAGGGCAAAAAGGGCCATAATATAATAAGATATGGTAAGAAGGCTAGAATAGGAGTGGAGGGTTGTAATGGATCAAAACAAGACAAAATGGGCTAAAGAGGTTTGAATTGGTTGAAATAGACAAAAATTGGATAAAGCAGGCTAGATGGAGAAAACATGGGCTAGGACATGCTAAAATAGGTGAGGTGGAGCTGAATGGGTTGAAAGAAACAGGTCAAAATAGGCCAAAACAAGTTAAGAAGGCTTGAATAGGTTGAAAAAAAATGAACAAGCCAAGATAGACCAAAACAAGATAGTGGGTCAAGACTAGTTGAAATGAGCTAGGTGAACAAGGCTACGTCAAAGTAGGTAAGATGGGTTAGGATGGGCCAAGCAAGTTGAAGCTGGTCAAAATGGGTCAAAACATACCAAAAAGTGTTAGGATAGGCTAGAAGGGGTCAAGATAGGAAAAACATATAAGAATAAGCCAAAATAGAGATGAATGGACTAAAATGGACTAGGATGGCCAAAACATGCTAGGCAGGTTCAAACAGATCAAAAAAACCATAAACATATCCGAAGGGTCAAGTTGGGACAGGTTGGGATAGGCTAAAATGAACTAAGATAGGGCAAAATAGGTTGGAATGGGACAAGACAAGTCAAGGTAAGCCAAAATAATTAGGATAAGTCATAATAGGTTGAGAAGGCTAGAATCAAATATGATGGCCAAAATGGACTAAGTTGGACAAAAGGATCGAGAAGGCCAAAATAGGCTATTGGGGTAGAATCATGCTAGAAACATACCAAAATTAGTTGAGAAGCCCAAAATGGTTCAAGCATGTTAGAAGGGTGAGAAAGATCTATGTAGATAAAACTAGCCAAAATGGAGTAAGTTGGACAAAAATAGTCTAGAACATACCAAAATGGACCGAGAAGGTCAAAATAGGCTACGTGGGGTAGATTCATGCTAGAACATATCAAAATTGGTTGAGAAGCGCAAAATGGGTCAAGCATGTTAGAAAGTGTGAGAAAGATCTATGTAGATAAAACTAGCCAAAATGGACTAAATGGACCAAAACAGGCCAAGATGTGCCAAAACTAGTTGCAAGGGACTCAAATGGGATAGACAAGGCCAAAGTAAGTAAGATGGGTCAGGTTGGCTGGGTAGGCTAGAATGGACAAAATCATAATAGAACGGGTAAGGAAAGGCATAACTGGTTGGGCAAGTTAGGATAGGCTAGAACAAGCTATGAATTATGGAATAGGTCAAGTAGGATAAATGGGCAAGGGAGGCTAAAATAAACCAAATAGACATAAATAAGACAAGGAGGACAGGGTAAGCCATAATAGATCGAGAAAATTAAGACAAGTTGAAATACGCCAAGATAGGGAAAAATGGGCTTAAACAAGTCCGGTAGGGCCAAAATGGATAGGATAGAACAAGATACGTAATGGAAGCCAAAATGAGTGAAGACAGCCGAAAGGGCCATGCAAGGTAAAAATAGGCCAAAACATAACAAAATAGGTCGAGTGGGTTGAAATGGATAAAAAATGGGTCAAGGAGACTATAAATGACCAAAACAAGTAGAAAAAAATTGGGTAAACTTGATAGGCCAAAAAATATAGAATAGACCAACATGAGTTGAATAGGGCGAGTGAGATAGGCTAGAATGCATTAGGTAGGTTTGCAGTGGGTAGGATGGGATGAAACATATCAAAACAAGCCAAGAGGGCCCAAAGGGGCCAATTAGGAGAAAATGAGTTAGAATGAGCTAGAATAGGCCTAAATAGGTCAAGAAGACTGGGATAAACCAAAAGAGGACATAAAGGGCTAAAGATGATTGAATCATAGAAAAACAGGTTGATAAGGGTAAACTTGCTTGGTCAACCCATAATTGGCCAAAATAGGATGGGCAAGTTGGGGTAGGTTGGAAGGGATCTAAGTAGGTGGCAAAGGGGATGAGCCAAAACAATTTGAAATAGGCATAACATACTAGAAAAATCCAAGAAGAGTAGAACAAGTTGGGCATGTCAGAATGGGTTGGGGAGAATGAAATGGACCAAAATAAACAAAAATAGACTAATTAAGCTAGGATTTGTTAGTAATTCTACTCTATGAAATAAGGAATGTAACTATAAACTACTTAAATCAACAAGAGAATCATGTAAAGTAAAATATAATATTTATTTATATCACAAGAACTTGTTACAAATAAGATGTAGACTCGAGAGTCTATAATATAGATTTACAAATGACCTTTCGTATTCTTGCGATACTCTTGATGTTTCATAAAACTTGTGAGAATATTAACCTTTCATACGACAAATAATATACTCTAACACCCCCCCGTATTACATTATTTGTAGTAATATTCCCTTGAACTCCATAGTTGATATCTGAAAGCTTGAAACTTATTTCTACGTAGAGCTTTTGTGAAAACATTTGCTACCTACTCACTAGTAGGAACATACTTCAAACTGATATGATGATTTTTAAAATGATCTCTAATGAAATGACACTGAGCTTCAACATGCTTTGTTATTTCATCTATAATGGGATTTTTGATTAGATTGAGTACCCCTTAACTATCAAATGAATTAGAGTAGGACTTCTTTTTATTCCCATATCAAATAATATGTACTATAACCATAAAGCTTCATAAGTTGTATCTCTAGCTACATGATATTCTGCTTCTGTAGATGATTATGCTATTGTATGTTGTTTCTTACTATACCATAAAATTGGTCTTGACCCCAAATAAAAAATGTAACCTGAAGTAAATTTTCTATCATCGGATGACCCTACATAATTTGAATATGAGTTTCCTTGTAAATAAAAATCCTTAATTTTCCATCTGTAGATCGATCCATAATCTGTAGTTTTCTTAAAATAATGTAATATTCTTTTTGTAGCCTTCTAGTGAATTTCTCTAGGTTCTTGCATAAACCTTGAAAGATAATTTATAGCAAAAACTAAATCAGGTCTAGTGTTGGTTAGGTATAGAAGAATTCGAATTAGTTGTCAATATTATGTACCTAAGACTAGAGGTGTATTATAATTCTTAGATAAATGAATTCCTTATCACATAGGAGTACCTTTTTATTTGCAATTATTCATCTTGTATTTCTCTAGAAGTGTTTTTTACATATCTTTTTTGTGATACCATGATGCTATATGTACTCTAACAAATTTCTAGGCCAAGACAGTAACTCATGAGTCCTAAACTAGTCATTTCAAATACTTCTATAGATTCTGATTCTGATTCTTTTGAAGACTCTATATCTACTCCTTCTTGAGACTCAGACTCTATTTCTTTTGAGAGGTTTAGAAGAATTTTTGAATTCTTATTTTCATCTTCTTTAGTGTCAACCTTGAAACCTTCATCAAAGACCACATTTTCTTATATATACTTTTTTGGTACGTGGGTCAATGATCCTATATCTTGCTGGTTCATTATCATACCCAAAAAATATATTGACCATACTTTTTCCATCTAACTTTGTATATTTTGTTTTAGAATATGCATATAGGATTTGCACATAAAAATTCTTAGTTTTGCCACACTCGGTTTTTGGCCTAACCATGCTTCTTCATGAGTGATATTATTGATTATTCTTGTAGGTAATCGATTTTGTAAGTACATTGTTGTTTGAACTGCCTCTGCCCAATATTGACTATCTATATGGGCTTCTTTTAACATACATCTTACCATTTCCATTATATACATGTTCTCCTTGTTGGAGCCAAAATTGACTCAACATTTGAAACCCCCCATTTTAAATTTTTGGTTTCAATAAAATTAACAAAAGATGCTAGCCTTTGTTGCATTTTCATTTGAGAAGTTGACTTCCATATGTTTGAAGTTTGAAATTTACCTTAACCGTATTTGGTTTGATTTTATGATCATTATTTTATCTTATAAACACCCCTTGTAAAGGTTGAATCTCTAAAATAATTAGGTTTTTGACGATTAGGTTTATAAACCTTGAATTTAATGTGAAGCCTTCTTTTCAAATATATTAATCATGATTTGCGGACGCTTAGCCTAAGGAGTAAAACCCTAAGTCCTAAAGTATTAAAAAAGATAATTCAAGGTCTAATGAGAGAACACCATGGTCTAAAGTTCAAAAACCTAAGGTTTGAATGAAGGTCTTAATTAAAGCCTTGAGGGTACGCTCGATTGTGATCAAATCGGGTGGCCGTGCTCGTTTGAAACTCATCAAGTATTATTGAATAGGTTAAATGCTAATTAATATCATTTAGCAAGATTATTAAGGGTCTAATATGTCGCTAATCCCTCACCCTTCTTACTAATTCAAGGTTTATTTTCAGTTATAAAGTTAACAAGTCGAGAAGGATCCATGGTTGCGCTTTACCAAGAACTAATCCGATGAATGCGCTTTTCCCAAAGATAACAACTCCAAATGTGAACTCTACCTATTAAAGCAAAAAGTATTTTCAGTTGAATCCAACGGTTGCCAACAACTCACATCTAATCTGATGAATGTGCATTTGCCACAAATTACCAAAGATAGCCCAACTTATTTTTAAAGTATGCACAGATCTGAAGGAGATCAATGGATGCACTTTGTCCCAAGATAATCCGACGGTGGTGCTCGCCTCAAGTAAACAAAGGTAAATATATCAGTAAGACTAAGTCAGCACTTGATTAGTCAAATTTAATCGTATTTAGCGAGGGTTGTAACATGATACTAATCATTCCCCTTTTGCTTAATCAAGGTTAATGAAAATCAGTAGCATGCACTTTTCAATTACCTAACTTGCAGGTTATAGAAGATCCATGATTGCGCTTGATCAAGAGTCAATCTGACAGATGCGCTTTTGCCATGAATCACCAAGGTTAGTTTAAAGTCATTACTTGTGCTCACGATTAAAGCATGTGCAGGATCGAGGCATATCAATGAATGCACCATCGCTAAAGACAATCCAATGGTAGCATGCATCTCAAGATGATCAACTATTAAAATAATTCTTGCTCGAGTCAAATATAAACACCCTATATACAAACAGATTGGATGGTTGTGCTTGAGCCTAGTTGATCTAATGGTCGTGCTCCAAGAAAGTTGCTCAAAGATTAAAATAGGGCTCCTTAAAAAAATAATCAATGAAGATCGATGGTCGAGTGCAATATAGAAAGATCTAACGATGAGGCTTCTTTAAAAGGACAAATCAAAGCTAATGAAATCAACGAATGCACTTGATCCTGCCAAGATCCAACAACTAGGATTTCACGAAGCCATTAAAGGTTGACGAGTCAAATAAAGACAAAATGGGATTCGACGATCACGTGTAATGGAGAAATATCAACAAACACCTATTAAAAAGAATACAACTATGTCTCGATCTAATGACAACGCTCCACCTACTGAGATCTAACGACCATGATCCAATAAAAGCTTCATAAAAGATAAGAGCGCACATCATGGGTCGATCCGACGATTGAGCACATTCTAAGTTAATCCAACAACAACACTTTATCGAACCAATCATCCATTAAGAAGGGTACAATCATGTCTTAATCGTATGGTTGCGCTCTTTCCTACCAGATCTAATGGTAGTGATTGGATTTAAAAGGTGAACGATGACTGAATAGTCATCGATTAAGAAGTGTTTGACCAAGATCAGACGACTGTGCTTATCCCCAATTTAATCCAACGGTTGCACTTACTCATGACCCTCAAATGTAAATAAATTCTAATAAAAAGAGTATATATCTACCAGACCAACGACAGCGGTAAACCCCGACCAGATCCGATAGTCGCATATAATCAACTCACCCGAATGATTTAAAGACATGGTCCATTTCGTCATCAAACAATTGATTAAGGTTAAAAAAGGGTTTTATCACATTGATAATAATGATCACCCATTCTTGATAAACCCTAGCACATGTCTATATAATCGGACTAATGTGCATAATCACATGGTTGATCGAACGGTAAACCATTAGCAAGGTAATCTGGTTATAAAGGGTTGTGTATTAACTAAAGGTCAGTAATTCTTCGATTACTATTTAATAATAAGTATTAAATGAAGGGTGAAAACCCTAATTCAATGATTATTACTAAAGCATGAATTGACTAACCAATTAAAGGTTAGAATATCCTCTATAATGAGCATAACCACCATTGATATACCTTCCATGTTATAGAGCTAACATTCTTACAAGTCAGGAGGTATCGAACACAGGTATGCAAAGAGAATCCCATACAATGGTCATCATGAGTTGATGTATCCAATGGGAACACACTTTAATAACCAAATATGATGACAGATCCCCAAAATGATCACTACTAGGTTAATGGTGTAACTATTTTTGAAACTGAATCTCTTCCAAGAACAAGAAGGTAGAACCCTTTCTCACGAAAATCCACCACCACCATGTTTGTATTTTCACGTCAGAAGGATGTTCAATTTGGTAACAAATAGGGAAGCTATGAATGATTGCAAGTACATAGATCAAAGTCCCTATGAACGTATAGGATGAGGTAAGCCACCTACCTTAACTGTTTGACATTAGAAAGTGACACTTTGACAAATATCTATTGGAAAATTTGAAAATGCAGTTGGTGATGTGATATTAATGACAAGTTATGCGAGGACAGTGAACCCACTTTTCCATCAAGTATTTAAAATCACTGTATCGAACAACATTACCACCCTAGTGATCTGGAGCAAAGGATTGGTTCAAAAGAGCAGAAAGTGAGTAGATATTTGAGAGCTTCATTTCAATAAGCTAAAAAAGTTACCAAGAGTAAGATGGAGGTTTTGTTTTTTTTTTTTTTTTTTTTTTTTTTTTGTTTTTTTTTTTTTTTTTTTTTTGGGTTTTTTTTTTTTTTTTTTTTTTTTTTTTTTTTTTTTTTTTTTTTTTTTTTTTTTTTTTTTTTTTGGAATAATTATTTATTATACCCTCATTAATCTTGATTAAGCATTGATATTAGTTCTAATAATACCTTTAATTATTTATTCGACCAAAACTTGATGCAATTAATCTTTGAACGCCTTGGCAAAGCACCATCATTGGATCTGAGCGGGATTGAGCGCTACTGTCGGATAAACTAAAGATGTGCGCTTCATTTCCCAAGGGGGAAAATTTAATATACGCTTAGACCCTTTCTAATCATGATTAGGCGTAGAGCTTAATTCTTAATAACATATTTTTAGATAATCACCCAACAACACTTGCTTTCTTATCATTCAGTCACCTTTGGAAAGCGCTACCATTGGATCTAGGCGAAGATGACCGTAGTCATTGAGATTTGCAAGATGCGTGCCTTTTATCCGAAGGGGGAATAAATTAACATGTGCTTAAGACCCTTGTTAATTGCAATTAGCTCTACTTTAATCATGCTTTGACCTTGGTTTCCATCCGATGATTGACTCGTTGATCTCTAACCGCTTCAGAAAAGCACTACTGTTGGATTTGATGTGATCGCACGTCGTCGTTGGATCTGATGAAGATGCGTGACATTTATCCAATGCTCACATGGAAGTTTTAACAGTCGATCAACCTCCTACGCATGCTTCCATTGGATCAACTGATGATTGAGTGCAGTCGTCAATATCTGGAGATCTATAAAAAATTTAACCAATGGGCACATACCTTTACCTTGAAAATAAAATCCCTTTTAATATAACCATTGATTACAAAGGGGGAAATATTAGCAATGTATTGAGACCCTTATTCATCTTGGTTATTAGAATCTAACGTGTTTTAATTAAAAATTAATTATTGGGTGCTTTGAGTCTTATGTTATAATGTTTTCCTTAGGTCTTGGTAATCTTTTAAAGCAGTGATTAAGGAATAGGGAATGATTAACCACGTGCTTAGGACCCTCATTAATCGTGCTTATCAAAATCTAATGAGGTTTAATTAAAATTTAATCCTTGAACCTTTAAATTTTTTTATGCTAACCTTAAAAGAAACTCTCTCATGCACTCTCTTGAAGACTTTAAAAAGAATCCACTTCTTGCAACTTTTAAACTGATATTGTGCTTAATGATACTAAGTAATGAACTGAATATAGGTGTTCATAAAATGAACCCTTTGCACCTAAGTTGCTTACCTTTGAGGTCTTTGAAGATGAAGGATTGCTAGGTGAATAGATTCACCTAATTTCTGTCTAGAACTATTGTTTGGTAGCTTTAACTCTCCTTCAATAGCCTTCGATTTTTTGTTGTAGAAATAAATAGTTTCCTTTTTGGGCTTGTTGTCATATGGTGATAATTATACCAAACAGATCTTACAAGATTTGCTCCTCCTTTCACTCCTTTTTAGGTTCCTTGAACCTCATTCTGATACCACTAATGGTTTATGCATTATTCTATCTACTTAAGAATCATAGAGAAAAAATATAGAAGAAGATCTTCACGAACATGACTTGTAATATTATAACAGTAGAATGATATAATTTGAATGGAAATATGAGTCCATTATATTAAAGAATAGGTTTCTTATTCCTCACTCTACTTATGATACTTGGTACAATTTACATGACACTTGTCATAATTACAATACTTTAAGCAACTAACTAAATTTACCTTGAAGTAAACTCATACTCTAGTTATGTACCAAAGGTGGTACATTTACATGACCCAAATGAAGTAATATACTCTAACAATTTCTAACTATTTTTACTTGTTTTGGCCTCCTTGAACTAGACCAACCCATTCTAGTTTGTTGGCTTATTTTAGTCTTGTTGTCTTATTTTGGTATGTTTCAACCTATTTTGGCTAGCCCATCCCACCCATGTTGGTCCCTTCTAGCCTGTCCTAGTTTACTCAACCAATTTTACCCTTCATATCCTAGTCTGCTTTCTTGGTCCATTTTGTATATTTTGCACTGCTTTTACCTTGCATGGCATGTTTTGGTCTTCTTGATTCATTATAGCCCACCCCACCTATCCTAACCAATCCTACCTATTTCAACCCTGCTTGATCTATTTTAGCTTGTGTTAAACAATTTTGGTTTGTCCTAGCCCACTTAGCCTATTTTAGCCCGTCCTAGCCTATCTAACTTATTTATTTTTGTTTTACACCATTTTAGCCTCCTTGATCCATTATAACCCATATGATCTACCTAGCTTGTTCTAGCCTTCCTGGCTAGTTTGGCATATTCTAGCCCATTTTAGTCCTTCTAGCCTATCTAAACCTACCTAACTTATTTTTCCCTTCCTTGCCCATTTTGGTATGATTCCATCCATTTTGGCCCACTTGACATGGCCCAACCCATCCTACTTGTTTTGGCCATGTCTAGCCCATTTCAATCCCTTATGGTCTATTTGGGCTTATGAGGTGCATTTTAGTTGGTTTGGGCTCACCTAGCCCATCCAAACTTGCATGATTTGTTTTGGCATATTTCTATCCCACCTAGCCCATTTCAACCTTCTTTGCCCATTTTGGCATGTTTGGTATATTTTTGCCTATTTCAACCCATTCTATCCATATTATCCCATTTTGATCCATCATAGCTTGTTCTAATATGTTTCAACCTTAATTTATCTATTTCAACCTATATTTCTCCTCTTGACATATCTTAACCGATCATGGGTTGTTCTAATATGTTTCAACCTTGATTTATCTTGTCAAATATGACATCATGATTAATACTAGTTGGATCAAATAATTTATAGGCTTTTGATTCATCACTATAGCCTAGTAGAATGCATCAAATATTTTCATCCAATTTATGTTTTTTCTCCTTTGGGATGTGCATATATGTTATATAACCAAAAACTCAAAGATGAGAGATTGATGGTTTGTATCCACTCCATGCTTCTTCTATAGTAATATGTTCAAGTGATATAGTGGGTGTATAATTCAGTAAATGGGTTGTTATATGTATTGCCACTATCCAAAAATATTATCCAAGTTAAGAATCCTCCAACATTCATCATATCATTTCCATGATTATTTCTGTAATATCTTTTGTTGTGGTGAGTAGGCAGTTACCAACTATCATTCCTAGTAAATTCCCCCCTCTATCTAAGTGGATTACATGGATCCTTATTCTTATGTAAATATCTATTTTAGCCTTAAATTATTGGATCCTTCTTCCTATGTAATCCATATTTGTTCAAAAAATATACCCAATTTTTTTAGTATGATCATCAACAAAGAGTTGAAAATATTAGGACAAATTGTAACTTGGATCCATGGGTCTACAAATATTGGTATGGACCAAATCAAGAGGTGCTTTGACTTGGTATTCTAAATACTTGAAAGTAGCTCGATATTGATTCCTAGCTAAGCAACAAGTGCAAATCTATATGGTCTTCTTTAAAGAAAGAAGATCTTTGACCATATTTTTGTTTTGTAATGAAATAAGATGGCCATAGTTTAGATGACCATATCGACAATGCTAGAGTGATGTAGATATATTCAAGTGTACAACTAAATCTAAATTGATATTATGAATTATGTAAAGTTCGAACATTTTTACTATTCCTTTGCCATATACATTGATCTTATAACTCCTAGTTTTATCATTGGATTATCGTAGCAAATTTTAATCATTCACATCAAAAAGAGATAAAAATAAAGAAAAACTAATAAACCCACATTCTGTAATGATAATTTGACCCTTTGGATGATTTGAAAGAGAGAAAAAGAAAGGAAAATTGAACATAGGCGGTTAGAGAGGATATCCCAACTCCACTTTTTGAGTGGTCCTTCAGGTTTGAAAGAGGAAAGGGCCAGCAATCAAGTCCAATCCATTTTAAAGTAGAGAGAGATCCATATTTCCCTAAAAATCTCCACCAGTTTCAAAGCTCTCTTGAATTTGTACAAAATCTATTTGTCTTTTTTCTAATTGCAATTTATGAGAGCAAGAAAAGAGCCCTTTGAAAAAATGAAGGGGAGTGTAAGATCAACAAATAGGAGCTACCCCCACTGATCGACCATAGAGAAGAGAGGGGATACCTTTGAATCCTTGATGACTGAGAAACCCTAAAGCACACGTTTATAAGACCCCCTTGAACTAGAACCTAGTATCCCTTTACTGTTTGTACCTTATGAAAATAGACTTTCACAATAAATGTGTGACTCCTTTTTCTAGGGGTAAGGCATCCTGGGTTATGGGTATGGCGCCTAGTGCAGGAATCGAACCTGCGACCATTATTAAAATAGAGAGAGTGCTCTACTATTGAGCTAACTAGGCTTATGTTTAAACCATATAAAAGAATTACCCTGTCACCTGCTCTATAGTTCAGCTTAGTGATCCGACTAGAACCTCCACTCCTGTCTTTGCACCTCTCGTTCGACTCAGTGAATAGTTTATTTACTACTCTTGAGTCTTTTTTGTTGACTAAATAATGCAGAGCTAAGCCTCTCCCCTCCCCACTATTTAAAAGGTAAAAAATGCCTTTTTATTTGATTTTAAGAGTCACCTTTATAGAGGTTCTAAAGAGTGTATGTTTTGAGGTTGAGGACTCAATGACTTTAGGGCATTTAAATCTATTGAGATAGGTAGGCTTCCCAACTCATAGGGAATGTAAGTTAGGGAAAGGAAGCCCTTCCTATTAAAGGTAAAACTAAGCACTTGAGTGAAAAGCTACTTCTCCTTTCCCTCGCCTTTTAGAATAGAGAGCTGGAGTATAGCCCTTTAATCAAAGTGGTAAGGCTTTTGATTTAAGTGGTATTGACATCTACCTAGTTTGAATCCTTTGAGTATTCCTTCATGTTCTTGTCCCTAACGAGAGGATTGGGTTGGGCCAATGTATCATTTTCATAAAGAATGTAACGTTGACATTGTTGGTATGGAAGATGCCTAAAGGAATGTGATAACAATCCATCATGGTTGGACATTCTCTTCTTCCTCTATCTTTGAATTTAAAACAAACAACCTTTGAAGGGTTGAACAGTTAGTCTTGCATCAATAAATATGGTGAAAATGCTCAAAATGAGGGGCAAAAACATTCAACTTTTATAAGGGTAGCTAATGTTCCTTTTGAGATCTAGCACACAATATTTAAGAAACCAGGCACTCAATGATGAGAGACTTCACATTATTGTTAACTAAGCCTCTTCTATCCTCTTGCCATTTTAAGTAGAGAGCAAAGGGAATATTATAGGGATGATCTAAGAATGATACTTTGCCTTACCCTTAGAGCCCTAAAATCAAAAAGCTCTTTTAAACATTAGGCAAGGAAGAGGTCATCATAGCATTTTCCAAGGAACTCAACAAAATATCTTTGCTTCAAATAAGGGGTGTTTTCCCATCCATGGTAAAGAATTTTTTGTATCAAGATCAACTCATCACATCTTAGGGTTGGGGAAGGTATCAGCTATAGTACATGAAGCTCCTACCTCATACAGGAATCTGGAAGATTTGTTGGATCTATGATCTAATAGTGCTAGGGAGTTTTCATAGAGATCCTTGCATACTAATTGAGTGGTTAAATTCCTACCCATCTATGAGAGTTTAACTTAGTTAGGGGTGCCTCGATTTGATGGCTAGAGAACCTAATACGACTAGTGAGCCCAATCAGGTTGATGAGATGAACCTCAACTTGGTAGCTGTTGGTGGAGGGATTGGTAGTGGCAATAACCCCACCCCGTCTACTTCTAGGCCTCGGCGGTGTTAGAGAGGGGCAATCAAGGTGCCTATCTCATCTAGGGTAGTTTGGCCCTCACTGTTGATGATAGGTTACTGGTTTTTATGACCATTTAAAGTTGTGGTTTCCCATTTATTGGTCTTGGCGATGCTAGAGAGAGGGATTGGGTAAAAAGGTGGGATGATTTGCTCTCTTCATAACTATGATTTGGCTAGGGATGAAGAAACAAATTAATAAATGAGCAAAAATATTTATCCATATGTAGTAGAGCTGATGCTGGGGAATACACCTCTATGATCTTTGAGGGGATAAAATAATGATAATTTTGATAAATATGCATGACCAAGGATAAATAAACATAAGTAAATGAATTCTTTACACAATTTAGAGATATGCTTCGATGACGGGAGTTCAATGGGGATTCTATAGAAATGGGCGGGGCCCTTCCTCTCCCTATCTTAAGAGCACTCAACCTATCTTTTTAGAATCCAGATCAAAATGAAAAGCTTAAGGGGTTGAGAATACGACCTTTGAAATAGGTTGAGCAGTTAATCATCTATAGGTTATAAAAAACAAATAGGACCTCTCCCATGCTCTCTATTTTAAAAAGGGGAGAATATGATCTACTAAAGAGCACTCAACCGCTTGACTTCAGGCTCGACCTGCACTCAACCGATTATTATAAGGGGACCGATCATGTCCTCTCCTCATTAATATAAGGAGATTGAGCACACTTGTTGATCATGTTGTATTATATACGTGACATAAACCAGCATGTTCATGCATCATTCTGTGTGATGCCATGCATCCTCTCTATTTTAAAAAGGGGCGTGACGTGTCTAATCAACGCCCGCTTCGCTCTTAAAATAGAGGAGGGGTATGCGGAAATGCGGAACCAACCCTCCTTCCCGGGAATGCGCGTACGTGACCAACCCCTTTGATCCCAGATCTTCAGCCCACTTTGATCCCATTATACCCGCTTTGATCCTTACACCTTTGATCCCATTATACCCGCCCCCCCATTGAGACCATAGTAGCATCATTGAAGACATGAGCATCAGACAGAGGCACTGGGACTTGGGATTGATAAGGAAGGTGGAAGAACATGTTGATTGGGGAGGTGGACAACAGGGGGTAAGACCTTTAAGTAATAGATGTGGGGATGTTTAAGTGGGTGGGGATGTTAATTGTGAATAATAGGTATAAAAAATGGATAAAAGAGGGGGGGAAAATATTGATATCGTTTAAATTAGAAGTGGAGAGGATGTTGACAATACATTTCGGAAAAATACTAAATATGGTCAATTCTACTTGATAAGATTTCATAGAGTGCATGTATTATGCCAACCAGAATTTGGAGTTTGCTTTTTTTATATTAAATCAAGTTTGTATTCCATCTTGAGCATGATCCTAGGAATTCAAGTTTTAAAAAGGTTCCCCATGTTTAAAATAGCTTTTAAAATAGATAAGGAGAAGCTTTAAAATGTTTAAAAAATGGGTCTGTCATTGAGAGGAGCGGAGGGCTCTTTAAAACTTTAAGCGCTCACCACCCTCTTTAAATATTATAAGCCCCCTCTCTATTTTATAAGGGCTAAAATCTACATAGAGTCTAATATCCCCATTTTTCTTTCTGATTGGTACTAAATTGGATATCCAAGAGGAAAATTTTATCTCTTTGATTATTTTGGAATCCAGCAATATCTGTACATCTTTTTACATTATTGGGTGCAGGATAGGATTATATTTCCTCTATTTTTGTCAGAATGGCTTGGAATCTTCCTTCAGGGGTATTATGCGTGTTATTACATCTGTTTTGAAGGTTTTAAGATCTTCATAAGTCCAAGCAAAATGCTCTTTTTTTTCTTTAAGAAACTAATATATCCAGCTTTTTCCTTTGCTGGTAATGTTGTGTCTATTTTTACTATTCTGGGCTCTTTCACTGTACCAATATTTACATATTCAGCTATAAACTCTTTCAAGAGAGGTTTGAATGCTTTATCAAAATCATCAAATAGACTCTCTAGAGAAACTAATCCTTTTGGTATTTTGCTTGTTTTTAGTTGGATTACTTCTACTGGTTCACCTATTTGGTCTTTCAGTTCTTCTTCGTCTTTTTCATCATAGATTATGTCTGCATATTGATTTTTTAAAGTCAGGAAATATTTTATGTCCACATCATCTTGGAAGACCTATAAGTAAACTATGTTATCTGGTACAAAGGGCTTATAGACTAAAATAGTTTGGAATCTAAAAGCACGAGGATACGAAAACAAAAAGGAAACTCCAAGTGCGATGTAAACGGAACTAAACTTAACGCTAAATCCTACGAATTGAAAGTGCATGAAATGGGAGAAGCATAAACGAATTGAAACCCAATTAAAAGCCAATACGGAAGACAACCCTTTTTTTTTATTAATATGTTTCAGAACTCGGTTACAATTCGCCTCCTCCCTTTTCAACGGTGAGGAGCGTCAGATTTATGTTCTTGTCACATCCATGGGTGTTATTCCTTCTTTCGTGTGCCCACATGTAAAATGGGCGGACCGAACGTTGTCGTCGCTTGCGTTGATGAGTCTTGACTCCTTGCTGCTCCTCTAATGCCCAGATCCTGTGTTCAAGGAAATAGAAAAAGGTCAGTAGCACCTGCGGATGAGATGAAACATGCAATCCCCAAGCCTACGATTAGTGCATGCAAAGAATAAATAAAACGATGACCAAAATAGATCCAAATTAGTTAAAAACTTCACAGAGGCATGAAAACATCACCGGGAAGGCACTGCAAAAAGAGCAGTAAGTAAACTCGACACAGATTCATATTTGCTCTGGGGCGGGACGAATATACCTGCAACAAAACATTAGATAGCACTGTCCCAAATGTCACATCCAGGAAGCTCCAAATCTCCTACAAAGTTGGGGTTAGCTAATTGGGGGTATTTTGAGAAGACCAATAAGGTCAGATTTTTCCAATTCGGCCTCTATCACTAGTAATTGGATGATGCCACCTGCATGTTAGTAAAAGCGGGAAATGATAGAAACATGATAAAAAAATGCTCAAAACGATATGAAATTTTAATGACAAACTATCTAAGCAGCATAAGATCAAATGCAAAAATGACAGAAAGGAAATCTGCCATAGATTCCTAATCATTCTAGGGAGGGACGATTATACCTGCAGTAGTGCGGGGGGCGCCCGGGGGCAGGACGCCCACCGTTTGGGGCCCGATTTCGACACCAATCCACTTGGGATGGGTCCAAAATCTCTTGTGGGGTGTTGTTGGCAAATTTGGGTGGGATCAAGGATGTGAAAGGCACAAATCAAAAGGCGTGTGTGGAAGTAAAATGGCAGCACTTCGTCGCTCAAAATGCTCCTTCTCTGTATATCTTGTGGTGAGAAAACTCACCAATTTATAGACCTGACTGCCCCTATAACTGCCCCTATAACTGCCTCTAACACTCGAAAACGCTCACTCACACTCCCATGCAATGAAGGAAGAGTTAAGTGGCGGATCTGAGCTGCCATTTGTCAAAATTTGACTTTTTGCCAGTCAAACCTGCTATTCACCCCACCCTGGGATGAATGCTGCTAATCGTCCCTGGGTGGAATGAATACCAGTTTGTATTCGTCCCAAGGTGGGACGAGTAGGAAGTAAAGTGCCAAAAAGGTGTCAAATTGACCTCTAACCTTCCAAACTACTTTTGGGAGTGGCTAGGACCACTTTTTAACCTCTGGGAGCTGCCCTGGGGGTTGTGTGTGTCAATGCGATCAGTGTTTGTAGTCACATAATTGAATTGGTGCTATTTTGGTGTTTACAAATGCCCCTTTTTGGGATGCATTGTGCGTGGCGCAGTGCTAAGCAAAAATCGATAACCAAAGCACTAATGATTAGGTTTTCTTAGTAACCTAACCAACTTTTGTTTCCCCGAGTATGGAAAGGGCATTCATTCTTGAATCCTTGCTTCTGACGAGCAGAGGAACTCAATTCAAGTGTTAATATTTTTTGATGAGGTGTTACTTGAGCTTGGACATTGATCAGTCATGAATAGTCAAATGGCGCAACCTTTTTTCTATGGAAACCTTGAGTTCATGATTCACGAATGCCAAGTGTTTGATCATCCTATGATTATTGCTTGTTTGTTGCCCCATGTAGGGGCGTAATTGTCTTTGTCAATGATTCTTTGAATGCATGCCATTTCCATGATTGGGTGTGTATTTGTTGATTGGTGACTAAGTGTGACTACCCCCTCAAGCGATGAATTGATGAGGGAATGACCTGCATGAGAAAAGCGACGAGTTGCTTGACCCAAGATGACTTAGGTAAGGGTGCCTTCAGATGCTTATTGTTGAACGTGTGTGCAGTTTCCCAACATTTAGACCTATTTTTGGTGGGTGTTAACCCTTTTGGTGACGTCGTTGAGGGATGAAATTCTTGACAATCCGTTCTCTCGTGGAGCGGTCCGGCTATGGTAGCCTTCTTAGGGAGTAGGAGAGCAAGGATTTGGAACCTTGATGTTTGTTTTGTAAGCCCGAAATATCAAGTGCGAAAGCACTCTTATTGGGCATTTTTATTGTTTTGTTTTTTATCATTTTTTGTTGTCAGGGGACCAGTTATTGAGCTTCTGGCTTTTTGTGAGGTTAGGGAGCTTTTGGCTTTTTCACCTAATTAGCTCCACTAACTCCTTTGTTGTATTTAGTCAGATTAATCTGCGGTGCTATCAAGGATACCATAAGCTAGCTCATCCACATGCAAACATTGATCTGTACCCAAGTTAATGTGACAGATATATCGTCATGCGGGAGGTTTACCACCAGTGACCGATAGGCTATCCACCAAACCGGTACTGAGGTTTACTTCATGACCTTATGAATGCTGAGAGTTCCAGGGATTCAAGTTCGACTCCCTTCTTTTCTTCGATTGTATTGGGATACTTGCTCTTTTGTAGTGATAAAAATCACTGTTTATTTTTATATTTTTTTCTTTTGAGCAAGGGATTTGAATTTCGAGTGATGAGAATCACTATTGTATGTGCCTTTTGATGTATGCACTTTGGTGGTGATGTCAAATTTTTAGAGTTTTGACTGTTGCAAAATTTTATGATGTTTGCAACTTTTTGAGAACTTGGGATTCTTGGGGAATTGGGTAGGGAAGATGCTTGTCCTTTTGCCAACTCTCAGCATTCTTGGGGTCATTCGCATAGGGGTTCATCTTTCGTTCACACAACTTTGGAATTTTTTTTTGTGTTTTAACTTGTGTTGGGATGCTACATAACAAGGTGTGATCCAAGTAGAACTCTACCTTTGTAAAATCTATCTGACTTTGTACAGTACATGGCTAGAAAGCTAATGACAGTTGAATGACGAAAACTCTTGATACATTAGAAGACAACCGACTATGATGTGGAAAAATAACGTAAATGGCGGTTATTTGCGATGAATTATTGATAAAGTGGAAAAATGTGGAAAATGATGGTTTTGCCAAGTAATTACAGTCTATGGTGCCTTGACCTTTATGACCACAAATATGTAATGTATGGATGTGATGCTTAATGCAGCTATATATTTTTGTGTTTTTGATGGATTGATTTTTGTGAATATGAAGATGAGATGCAAAAAGAGATCTTTATTGTTGTGATGATTTTGAGTATGCATGGAAATGAGATGCAAATTTTTGTTATTTTTGATGATTTTATTGTTTTTGAATTTTCTTATTTTTGACCAAGCGATTGTGGGAACCTTTGGAGCTTTTGGTTTGACCAAAGGGGTAATGGGCACCTTTGGGGCATTTTTGGGTTTGACCAAGCGATTGTGAGAATCCTTGGGGCTTTTTGGGTTGACCAAGCGATTAAGGGAATCCTTGGAGCTTTTTAGGTTGACCAAGCGATTATGGGAATCCTTGGAGCTTTTTGGGTTGACCAAGCGATTATGGGAATCCTTGGGGCTTTTTGGGTTGACCAAGCGATTATGGGAATCCTTGGAGATTTTTGGGTTGACCAAGCGATTATGGGAATCCTTGGCGATTTTTTGGGTTGACCAAGCGATTATGGGAATCCTTGGGGCTTTTTGGGTTGACCAAGCGATTATGGGAATCCTTGGAGCTTTTTGGGTTGACCAAGCGATTATGGGAATCCTTGGAGCTTTTTGGGTTGACCAAGCGATTATGGGAATCCTTGGGGCTTTTTGTTTGGGCTATGGCTCTTTTAAATATGGAATGGCCTCAAATGATTGATGTTCAAGGGTTCTAGTCATCATTGATACGTAAATGCTTGAGAGCATTAACGCATTGTTCGTCGAGCAACATAAGCTAGTCTAACTGGGCCTTCCGCGTAGTGTCATCATTGATGAACTCTTGCATTGATATGCGTAGGGAAGGAATTTCCAACTCGAGAGGCATGACTGCCTCGGAGCCATACACCAACGAAAACGGAGTTGCCCTAGTGGGCATCCGAATGCTAGTGCGATAAGCCCACAGGGCAAGTGGGATCTGAATGTGCCAATCCTTATGATTGTCTACGACTATCTTTTTGAGGATGGCGACTAGCATTTTGTTTGACGCCTCTGCTTGCCCATTTGCCTACGGATAATAGGGTGTCAAAAAACTATGCTGAATTTTGTACTTTGTTGTCAAAGCATGCACATCTTTGTTCTTGAATGACGTACCATTATCTTGGATGGAATACCAAAACGACATATGATGTTATGTAAAATGAACTCCATAATGCAAGGTCTAGTCGTAGAGGTTAGCAGAACCGCTTCCACCCACTTGGTGAAGTACTCTGTGGCCGTTATGATAAACGTGTGATGGTCTGACTATGCAGGGGAGATCTTTCCAATTAGATCTAAGCCCCACTACGAAAATGGCCAAGCCAACTGGATCGACTGCAAGGCCTGAGAAGGTACATGTGTCAAATTGGCATGATGTTGACACTTCATGCACTTCCTTACATATGCGCAACAATCTCGCTCTAAATATGGCCAATAATAGCCCATGCGAAGAATGCGCTTTGCGATGGCCATATCGCTGAAGTGGCCACCGCATGTACCATCGTGCATTTGGGTGATTTCCCAAGCGGACTCCTGCTGGTCCAAGCAATGGAGGAGAATCCCTTCATAGCTCTGATGGTACAAAATGTCTCCTAACAAGACATATTTTGCTACTTTCTGTTTGAATGATCATTTTGCGGCATGTGTCAATCCAAGTGGGAGGTTACCTAACTTGAGATTG
The DNA here is from genome assembly GCA_028583015.1 of Wollemia nobilis. Classification (NCBI taxonomy): domain Eukaryota; kingdom Viridiplantae; phylum Streptophyta; class Pinopsida; order Araucariales; family Araucariaceae; genus Wollemia; species Wollemia nobilis. The sequence continues at coordinate 71,380 of JAQPPZ010004350.1, read as the reverse complement.
TCCGTTATGGGTGTATACCAATCCTGCCAATCGAAAACCTCGACAGTCTGAACAGCCAATCCCTCTTGAATTTTATCCCTAGCAAAAGCTGAGCGAGAAAGAACTTGTAAGAATAGCGTTGTGTTGATTGGGGGAGAACAAGGACACCCAGTTAGCGTGATTCAGACAATTGTGGATTTGAGAGAACTTGTCCGTGAACGGTTCAATCTGGATCAAGTGGATTCCTGGCGTTAAATCAAAGCTTGCTCACTCCATCGCTGATTGCGATAGTGCTTTGACTTGAATGGTTGTCATATCACCAGAAATTTCTTACGGGATTAGTGACCCTAAGGAGGCCATAGTGTCCGCAAAACGATTCGATGACCGAGGGAGTGCCTCGATGTCGTACCATTCAAGATTTGCCAAGAATTTGTCCACAAGGGCTTTGTAGGCCTATAGAACTAGGCATTTACATTGGAATACCCCTTTGACTTGTTGACAATTAACAACGAATCACCAAATATGTTTAGTCGTTTAATGTTCATGGTGATTATTGTTTGATGACCTATGAGCAAGGCTTCATATTCTGCATTATTGTTGGTGCACGGGAAGTCTAATTTAAATGATAGAGGCATTGGAGCCCTTTGCAATGTGAAGAATACTATTCACGTGCCACCACCTTGCTCACATTTAGAACCATCGAAAAAGAGGGTTATGTCGGCCTGTGACTCAGGCTCATTAGAATCTGGCAATTCTGAGACATGGAATACCCCATCATCAGGTAGTTCTATGGTCAGAGGCTGATCATCTTCGAGAGGAGCCTTTGCTATTTGATCGACTATGACCTGACCTTTGATGGATTTCCGTCAACAACATGATCCATTTCGCCGTGCGGCTACTATGATAAGTACGACTCATCATGTATCGCAATGGATTATCCTTAGACAACATACGTCGTGTTGCTTAGCATGTAATGGCGTAGCTTTTTGGTAGCAAACATCACTGCCAAACAGAGCTTCTCGACGTATGCATAGTTAAGTTCATAACTGACCAGGGTGCGGCTAAGATAGTAAGTAGCCTTTTCTTTGTGAAGTTCATTCTTCCGGGCTAACATGGCACCCAGTGCCACCTCAGTAGCTAAGATGTATAAGTAGAACGATACTCCTGGTCTGGGTGGTGCCAATACTGGCGGCGAAGCCAAGTATTGTTTAATGTCATCGAAGGCTGACTAGCACTCGTCATCCTAGTGAAATGCTATCTCCTTGTGTAATAATTTATTCATGGATTAGCACTTATCAGATAGATGCGCTATGAAGCGCTTGATTGAAGTGACCTTTCCCTGCAGGCTTCTGAGCTGCTTGATGGTTGTTGGGGGAAGCATTTCAAGGATTGCCTTGACTTTGTTTGGGTCCACCTTGATGCCTCATTTTGAGACTATGAAACCCAAGAGTTTTCCAGATGTGATGCCAAATACGCACTTCTTAGGATTCAGTCTGACTTTATGTTCCATGAGGCGATTGAGAATCTTGCATAAGTCATCGAGATAATCTGGGTGTAAAAGAGATTTGGCCAAAAAATCATCCATGTAATCTTCCAAAGTTTTGTGCATGTGATCATGGAAGATGTACGTCATAGCACGTTGGTAGGTGGCGCCAACATTTTTAAGGCCAAAGGGGATGACCTTATAACAAAATGTCCTCCAAGGCATTGTGAACGCCGTTTTTAGTTGGTCCTCGGGATTGATACGAATCTAATTGTATCCCGAGAAACCATCCATGAGGGAAAGCATTTCATGGCCCGCTGTAGCGTCTACCAATGTGTCGATGCTCGACAAAGGGAAATCATCCTTAGGACTCGCTTTGTTTAGATCTCGAAAATCAATTCATATGCGAATCCTCCCGTCAGGCTTCTTGACGGGCCATGTTGGACAACCATGGTGGGTAATCCATGCAGATGACAAACTGTGCATCCAACAGCTTTTGCAATTCGTCTTTGACCATCAAGGCCATTGTTGGGTGCATCTTACGTAGTTTTTGCTTAACTGGCTTGACTGTCGGATCAAGCGTTAGATTATGCGTGAATAGCTTTGGATCTATCCCCGACATGTCTTTGTAGGACCATGCAAAAACCTCCTTCTTCTCTTTGTAGTCGGCTTGCTCTTCGGGGAATAGACTTACCCCCAGCTTGATAATCTGTAGATTCATTGGATCCAAGCCGATGTCTACGTCAGTCGTCTCCTCGACTGACATGTAGGATCCGTCCTCCAACTAGTGTGGAGTTGGGATCAAATGGATATCATTTGCTGAGTTTAAATCATCATTAGGAACCTCGGGTCCCTCTTCAGCATGGAAGATATCCTGAGTTGGCCCTGGGGTGAAATGAAGCATTTCACCGAAAGGCCAGTACTCTGATGGGGATGGTGGTGAATTGATGTGATCCCAGTCTATGGCATCTATGTCTAGATACAATGACTGTGTTGGATCGATCGGATTTGGATGGGGGTGGTTAAGTCAATGGAGATCATGTTGATGAACTGATTTTGGTCTCCATTACCACGGGTGTGTTTACTCGGACATCCTAAATGATCTTTGTGCTTCGGATCTAGCTTTGGAGGTATTGGCACAAATGGATCGGCCCTACGTATGGATAGGAGGACAGGGTCTTCCCTCGGTACTGATATCGCTCTAGGGTCTATGGGTGGAAGGTACTCTCCGTATACCTAAAGTGGCAGATTCAACACTTGGTCCCACTACGTTGGGTTTATGTGCCACTCATGCCTTGGCCTTATGTTTAGTTGTTCAAATATGTCGTTAATATCCAAGGAGTATTGTTGCTGCATCTGCTACATGTGATTGAGATATGCCATCTCAGTTTCATCTTCATAATCATTGTCGGAGATCCAAAGGCCTTCGTTGATTTTGACAACTGTTTGCGGCACTAAAGGCTCGTCCTACTCGAGCAAATTGATCTGGACCCATCGGAATTGTTTTGCTCTTTGCGGGGGGACCTGATTTTCTTGGAGTGGCACTTGCTCGATTGGAGCATCCAAAGGGAACATTGTCAAGAGGATTTCTTGATAATCATCCATGGGGATTACTTGTGAGTGATCACTATTTGACTCGAAGGGGTCATATGATGCTGGTTCATACTCTGACTCATCTTTTGAGGATCCTTCTTGACCTTGTCTACACCCTCCTTGAAAGTGAGCTCTTGAGCTTTCTCCTCTCTCGAGTGAAGGGAAGGGATTGTGAAGGTCAACAAGGTTGGTTGTCGTTAATGGGAGATAATCCCTCAATGTATATGTCGTGTTAGGGTTGGCATATGGATCTAATGCCAATCACCCCTTGTTGCCTATCCCTAGGCCTTGCATGTTCTCTACCAAGATGTCCAAGGGTAGGGGGTGGTTGAATCCTACTCCTGACTTGTCATATGGCATTTGGTATCTTGGTTGGCAAAGAACACGTACTCCTTGCTCATATCTGCCTAACCCATATCCATGCCAATTGCATTGGCCAAGGTATCTCAAAGCAAAGTCTGGGTTGGACAAATAGTTGACATCTTTAGTAAAAGGCTCTTCATCTTTGTCCTTTTGCATGTATGGTTCAATGCCATGATCAAGGCCCCCATACACAAAGTTTTTTTGGTTCTACGGGTAGCCTAGGGGAACAATAGTGCCGATGGGGAGGCGAGGTCTCCCCATGTCCTGCATGGACTCTAGTGTGGGTGTTGCTACAATATTTTGCACCATATACTCCCCTAGGCCCGTATTGGCCATTTCAACGATGATTGTTGGCGGTTGAGGGGGAGGGAATGGAAGTTCTTCTTGAGTCCACTCCATGTCGGGTGAACTGGGACCTCCATTTGTTGATTGCTTGGTGCCATGGGATTATCCATCGCTAATGTCATGTTATCAATTAGGTCTTGCACCAAGCCCTTAAACTTCCAACATGCATTAAGGTCATGTCCCTTTCATCTGTGGAACCTGCAATACAAGTCTTCCCTATACCCATTAGGCTTTGGTGCATTAGGGTCTATGGGTTGAATCTCGGGCAGGTTGATTAAGTTTTCCGCTGACAAGTGGTCAAACAGGGAGTCTCTGGACTCTATGTAAGGTGTGAATTATCGCCTAGGGCGACGCTGCTGATTTTGTTCTTGCCTCTAATTTTCTTTGTCATAACTATTAAGAGGCACTGCCTGATAGTTAGACTTTTAGGGTTGTGTTGCTTGTGCAGGCTTAGGGACGTTTATAGCAACCTGATTGACCGTAGCGGGTTTTTGTTCCGTAGTCCCTGTTTTGGTGTTCTTAGACCATTCTTTCTTCTTTGGTTTGGCTATCTCGCCATCCTGAATCTTGATCTCCTTAATGATTCTGGCTTGTGCCAGAGCTTCTTCTAAAGTGGCATATTGTTGTAGCTGCAATAGCACATAGATCGATCTCAAACAACTATTTGAGAACATTTGGGTGAGATCGGACATAGGAGAGAGGTAGGGCATCTTTGAAAGCAAAGTCCTCCACCGATTCCCATAGGCCGCCATGGTTTCTTCCTCATATTGCTTGAGGCTGGCTAGGTCACTTAGAGATGCCTTCTTCTTGGTGTTGAAGGCGAAGTGTTCGAGGAACGCATCCATTAGTTGATCTAAGTTACTAATGTTGTGCTTTGGAAACTGAGTGAACCAATCCAAGGCAGGGCCTACGAACGTGGTTATAAATGTTCTTAACAACAAAGCATCATTGTTCTGAATGCCAAAGCATTGGCTCAGGAATCTAGTCACATGCTCTTGGGCATCTTCCTCACCTCTAAAGACAACCAACTGAGGTAGCTTAAAGTGTTTAGGGTAAGGGGGTGCTGGCACTGACGGATACACAGGATATCTACGGAGTTGGCGTAAAGTGGCCTTTTGGGGCCCAAAATTTTTGGTCTCCACAGACTCCAAACGCTCTAGCAACGCTTTATATGCATCTGAAGATTTAATCTCTTCCTCTTTAGTTTGCTCCCGTTGTGGGTTAGGGGGAACTTGAGGCCTATAGAGGGGTGGTCAGATAGCAGCCCCTCCACATTGGTATAGCGTTTCGGCCTGCTCTTCTTCTTGCTCATACTCCTCATAGGCTTCTTGAGGAGTTTTTGGATGAGACCTATGACCATGGGTGGGTCCCCGCAACCTTACCAAATGTCACCTTCGAGACCTCCTAGACCTGAGCGGGAAGCCACTCCTAGGAGGGTTTGGAACCCTCTTAGGCATCGTGTTATGGAGTAGCTCATTTGTTTGGTGCCGAATGCACTCTTTGCTAAGGCGATATAGATGCTCTAGTTGTTGTTGGTCTTGCTCAAGCTGCGTGATCTGCGCTTGGCGGGCGGCATGTCTAGCAACTGCCAGGTCAATTTATTATGCCATCTTGAGCCTAGGAGGCCTAGATGCCTCTCCTATGCATTTACCTCGATCGCGATGATCCGAGATTTCAATAGGTCGCTTCCCTCTATCGAGATTGGCGACATTTGCCCGAGGCTCTAGCCTCAGTAGGTGATCATGGTAGATGGCAGGTACGGAAGCGCATTGCTCCCATGCTGTATATTGCTCTTGAGGAATGTAAGGGTCTTCCTCGTGCTCCCTTTCATATATATGAAAGGGGCAGGCAGAGTTGGCTCGCGCTGTTTGAAGAGCGCTCTGGATTTTACCTATTGGTTCTAACAGTGAGAAGAGGTAAAGGGGGAATGTCATAATCATGCAGCCCCTCTTTATGGCCCCTATACGGCTCTAGCACTTCATCGTGCAACGACCACTCATAACGAGCATCCAAAGGAGCTCTTCTGCCTAGGTTGAATGGTACATGCAAAGATTCTTCTTGAAAGGGTCTATGTTGACTGGGTGTACCCCTCAAAGGGGTGTCTCTATAGTCTTGTTTTGAAATGTCCTGATGTGGACTATCTTGTGGGTCAGGCCGCCAAGGCGGAATGACCAGGTCCTTAGGGCTATAGCGAAGGCGACTCGTGCCCCCTTGTACACTCTCCGCAGCTTTCGCCCGTGATTGGGCTTGGCTACGGGTGCACACCATGGTGGTGTCTCTCTACAAGCTATGTAGGTTTTTATCTCTTTTTACGATTTTTATGCTACACTAAACAAAAAAGGTCACACACACACAAAACAATGATTATCTCGTTTAAAGATTAAAAGTGTGTCCTAAACCTGGTTTAGTGTGTTTTGATTTTTGTTTTGAAAGCTTTTGTAAAGAACGTTTAAATGCAATATGACGACTCTTATGACTCCCAAAAATGGTCGCCCCTTCGATATACCATTTCCAGTCTGATATACCAACCTCTCTATATACCCGCCCTTACATGAGGGAAACTATAGGTACATGAGAGCAGATGGTACATGGAACGTAGGCGGTACGAAAGGGGAATCACCCTGTTTTTGACACTTACCATAGAAGATTTATCCTCATGTGCTGGGAATCACCCCAGCTACACTTGGTCAACTTTCGTCAAGATTTACGTCTAACAACAGTAGCGATCGGGGTAATGGATGCAAAAATTCAAGCCAAGGTGGTGAGGAAATCCACCGTTGGTCTTGATCAAGGGCTGGGGTTTTATGACCAGCTCCTTGGTGTTTAAATTGCCACGTGATGTGTGGGGTTCTTTTTATTTTGCATAAAAGGAAGCAAGCATGCAGTAAAATAACTTTCCCTAAGCAAGCAAGTAATTAAAAAACAAAAAACTGAAAACTGAAAGCCAAAAATGACAGAAAACGTTTAGGACCCTTACCTCTTCTCTGCCCAAATCTGCTGGTTCTGAGTTTTTGTCCTGAAACTGCATATAGAGCCATTCATCCCTGGGTGGGACGAATAACAAAATTGTATTCATCACAGGGTGGGGTGCATGCCCATTCGTCCCTGGATAAGATGAATTCCAGCTCTGTATTTGCCACAGACTGGAACGAACAGTAGTCCAACGTTTGAAAAATTGATACCTGCAAGCAAAAACAAGCAAGTTTTGATCAGATTTTTTATCTAAAAAATAGAGGACAAGGTCCCATCGTGATCGCCACTGAAAGCACGAGGATACGAAAACAAAAAGGAAACTCCAAGTGCGATGTAAATGGAACTAAACTTAACCATTAGATCTAAACTTAAAGCCTATGTAGATCTAAGAAATATCAACGGATGCATGTATCACAAAGCAATCGATCGATAAAAGGGTCCCATCTGAGTCAAAGTCAAAAGCCCTTGTATCTAAGTAGATCCAACGATTGTGCATGATCTTGGATGATCTAACAGTCATGCTTCAAAAGAGTTTCTCAAAGATTAAAAGAGGGTTCATTAAAATAATAATCAATGAATAATTATGGATGCATGTGAACTAAAAAATCTAATGGTAGCACTTTGTTCAAAAGATGAATCAAAGCTAATGAAATCGACGGATGCGCTTGATCCCACCCAGATCCAACGATTGTTATTTCATGAAGCTATTAAAGGTTGACAAGTCGAATGAAGACAAAATGGGATTCGACGGTTGCATGCAATTAGGAAAGATATGATGGTAGTGCTTATCTGAACAAGCACCCTTTAAATGGAATTCAACGTCCTGATCTAACAACCATGCTCTGTATACCGAAATCTAACGACCACGATCTAATCGGATCCCCATATAGGATGAATAGCATGCATTGTTGATCAATCCAATGGTCATGCTCATGCCAAGTAAGATCTGATGGTTAAGTCTTAATCAGGTGGTCGCACTCTTATCCATCAAATCAAACGACAATAATTGGATTAAATAAAGTGAACAATATACTAAATGTTGATTGACTAAGTGTTATTTGACCAAGATCGGATGGTCGTGCCTATTTTCAACTTAAATCCAATGGTAGCACTTAAACAGGATTATCTAATGAAAGTGAGGTTTGATAACAAGAGCATAAATCTACCAGATCCAATGACAGCGGTGAAGATCGACCAAATCTGACGGTCGCACATGACCAATTTACCTGGAGATTAAGAACATGGTTTACTTCGCTAAAGGAAAATTAATTAGGGTTTAAAAAGGGTCTGATCACATTGATGATGATTCCCCATTGTTGATAAACCCTGACACATGTCTAGATAATCAAACGAATGCGTAGAACCGCATGGTTGATTGAACGGTAAATCTTTAGCAAGGTAATCTAGTTATTAAAAGAGTATGTATTAACCAAAGGTTAGTAATTTTTTATAACATTTTAATAATAAGTATCAAATGAAGGGTGAAAACCCTAATCCAGATTATTATTGAAGCATGAATTGTCTAAATCAATTAAAGGTTAGAATATCCTTTATAATGTGCATAACCACCAATAATATATACCTTCCATATTATAGAACTAACATCTTCATAGGTCAGGAAGTATCGAACACAGGTATGCGAAGCGAATCCCATCCAATGACTGACATGAGTTAACTTACCCAATGGGCACACACTTCAATAACCAAATCTGATGATGGATCCCCCAAATGATCACTATTAAGTTAAATATGTAACTATTTTTGAAGTTGAATCTCTTCCAAGACCAAGAAGGTAGAATCCTTTCTCACGAAAAGCCACCATCGCCACATTTATAATTCCACGTCGAAAAGATATCCAGTTCGGTGACCAATAAGGAAGCAATAAATGATTGTAAGGACCAAAGTCCCTATGGGTGTGTAGGATGAGGAAAGCCTCCTACCACTAATCGTCCCAAATTAGAAAGTGATGCTTTAGCAAATCTCCATCAGCAAATTTGAAAAGGCAGTATGTGACACAATATTAATGAAAACATATGCAAGGATAGTGAACCCACTCCACCATCAAGTATTTAAGAGCATCATATCGAACAACCTTCCCACCCTGGTAATCTTGAGCAAAAGACTAGTTCGAAAGAGTAGAAAGTGAGCAAAGAATTGAGAACTTTGTTTCATTAGACTAAAGCAGTTGCAGAGAACAAGATGGAGGTTTGGGAAACTTATTTCATGCGCAAAGACACATATGAGGCAGTGAAGTTCATCACAGACCAGCTACCATACATTGAACTCCTCGAACCAGCTGTGCTTAGGACTATGATGTACGATTTCGCCCAAAAATTTGGGTCAGGGAAAAAGCTCACTCCCGCACAGGAGAACGAAATGGAAAATACCTGTGTTAGAAGTTTCGCTCACACAATATAAAATGATTAGATATGCCCTTGGTTGTTAGCATATTTATTCCACTAAGCAAGGAGACTACAGCATAAGGGTTTCCCCAAGAGCACTAGGTGGACTAGTAACCTTGGAAAGTTGATATGTTCGAAGGTAAACTACTCTCTCAATTTGTTGTGTTTGTTGTACCCTCGCCGCGAATACAAGGATGTTTGAACAATAAAGATAGACCGCTCGAGTAGATTTTCAAATTGGCACCCTCAAATACTCGAATCTAAGTTGGATATTTTTAAATCATTTTTTGAAGAACATGAGAAATAAGTTGATAAATTTCTAGTAAGGAAAGCCGCTTTCAAACCATGGGTTCGAGACTTCTACGATATGGTTAACGTAGTATTAGAAGCACAATACCTCAGTGTAGTGAGTAGGAGAGTGTTACCTTTAGTAGCATAGTGTAATCGGATAATAGGCACCCTAGGAGTGAGCCTTAACTGATCAGATGCACGCACAAATGATAGATTTAAAGGAGGCTATTCTGAAACAAAGACAGGAGATGCCTATTTTTTCTAATTACTCCATCCTCATACTGGCGAGACAATTAGGAGAGGAAATCCAAAAAAGAGTTGGGGCCATTGAGAGTCCTTATGTCCAGACTACGTTTTGGAAGATACATGAATGTTGTGGTTTTCTAAGATATGGGGGCCTGGGGTAAGAGCCTTCATAAAAGAAAATGATATAGGAGACTATTTCTTCTCCGAAGGGTTCACATACATTTGATTCTATGGAGCTAAGATCCCCCAAAAATGTTGCCAATGTATTGTCCCTTATCCCTCTCTGCCCTAGAACTATGCAAACAGGTGGTCGAAGAGGCTAAAATGAGGCTGGTAAAGAAACACAGCAAAGTGCCATGGCTCAATGTCCTTTACAGGTTTAGAAGTTACATATTTTTGGGATATCCACCTTTACTCAAGGGGATGTATGATTTAGATCTCATGGATTTTAAGGAGATAACGTAGACCTTATGATACAGATGGAAAATATGAAAAGTTAATGAAACATCGAGAATATGCTCAAGTCAAGCATAGGAGTGATGCTTATGAAGAAGAGATATTAGATGCTATAAATACAAGGAAAGATTTACAAGTTGTATGGGATAAGTAACCCTTCTATGAAAGGGGTAATTCAAAAATACATAAATCCTATGAGTACCCATCAAAATTGATTTTTTTCAAAGGTATTTCAGTAGAATCTATGGCCCCCCTCTTACCAGAAGCCACTCAAGCAATGTGACTATGATTGGACCTACATATATTATAGGGAAACCCCGATAATCGCCCTCAAACTGGAGGCGACACCTAGTACTTCCTAGGAGGTCCCTAAAAGCTCAAGGGGGGAGAGTTATCTTCTCCCAAAAGGCTATATAGTTCCCATCTCTAGCCAACTATTAAGAAAAATGGAGAAGTTAGCCCCTAAAGCTGTTCTTTAATGGATCTTAAGTAAAAAACTTAGTTCAATTAACATTCGATAATTAACTAAGTTCAAAACTTACTGAAGCAAATAAAGACTCTAAAGATGTTATTATATTGCCTACTAATATAGGAAAGATAACATATATGACATTACCCTCTCTTAAAGTTTTTAGACAATAATTAAAGGCAAAAAGAATTGATTAAAAATTTTAAGAACAAACCTATGATGAAAGATATTAGTTGTGACACAAATGATTTAAGGCATATGACAATAAATAAATGTTATGACCTTGTTCAAGATAGATCATATGATAAAAAGGACTCGAGCATTGGAAAAGAATGTACAAAGGCATATGTATTGATAAAAACAAAGGCAAAATTGTTAGCAATGTCTTGAAGTATTCAAATAGTAATAAGGAAAAACACACAAAATCAGTTGGGATAAAACAAGGATATGATAAAACAAGGCATACAAATAGAAAGGTTTATAGCAAAAAAGACAATAATGATATAAACCATTAGTTATATTAATATTACAACTTGCTTAGAAGTGATACATGAATATGTAATAACTTAGAGGGATAGATCCGGTGCCAGAACCTGAAGGAGTACAAGAACTAGAACATAAAGAACAAAACTGAAATGAAGGATAAAAAGCACATGAAGGCAAAGGGTATTCATACCACATAATGTAATACAGGAGGTGTTGGAGGTATCGCCTTGTTTGGTAACTTACAAGGTTATTGCAAGCACCATACAAATAATTTAGTCTAAAGTGTGTTTAATAGTTGATTATATACTAGATTTCAAGTAAATAACTGTGGAGTTATGTAAGTGAGGTGTCATGTTAGTAGTGTGAGATGTAAATGAGGTGTCATGTTAATAAGTGTGAAGTTATGAGTTGTGTAAGAGTTTGTCATTTAGTATGTACAAACATGAGATTCTTTGTCCTTGTGTGGATATATGAAAAGTTAGATCTCCTGTGAGTGTGAGGAGATGAAAATTTTAGGTCAAGAGTCTTGTGGGTATGAAGAGTACCATGCATGTATATATTGAAGATAAATATTCGTAATAGGTGATTGAATAAGCATTGCATTTCTTAAGTAGATATTTTAATATTATTTTGTGAGTTATTGTTCATTGTTATTGATTGAACTATGTTCATGTCTTGTTCTTGAGGTATTTTGAGATCTTGGAAGAGTATTAAATAACTAAAAGAGTTGTGCTTTTATGGCCTTTCTAATGGAAATCAAGACAAATTTCCTAAACATTCAATAAAATTGGTTGTTGTCCTTAGATTAGTAATTAAATTATTTTCAACTTTTAATAAATGAATTAATGGTTTTATTTGGTCCATATTTAGACAAAAAAATGGTAAATATTATCATTAGGTGCTATTTTTAGAAATAAATCCATATGTAATTGATTTAATTGGTTGTTCAAAGCTTTAGACTCTTGGTCTACGATCCCCCTAGTGGTGTGATGTGCACCCTAGACCATGGAAAATATTGGTTGGCTTGGAATTGCTTCTGATCCAACCTCTAGAGAAGGTTGGTTCCTTGTTGTGCAAAGAAAAAAACAAATGGAAGAAGAATAAAGAAAAAAATTGAGGGTTAGAAAGAGAAAAGGGAGAGAAATATGGATTAAAAAGTGGATGCATCCCATGCCAAACACATTGTAACTTATCTACATATAGGGCCTAATAGACCAACTACCAAACAAAGTAATATAGAAGGTAAATTTAGCTTAGGTCATGCATTCTACTACTCCAATAGCCTATAGTGATAGTCCAAATAGCAACTAAGGCCTAATAGAATAGACTACTAACAAACTTTTATAGAAGAAAATAGAAGTACAATAATTAAATGTTGTGCATCCAATAGCCCAAAATGATAATCCAAACAATAACTAAGGCCTAATAGAATAGATCATCCACAAAGCTTTTACAAAAATATCTAGAGACTATAGAGCATGCATACATGAAAGAATCTAATAACACATCAGTGGCAGAGGTCAAACAATAATTGACTCATTAAGAAGCAAAGCAAAATTACATAGTTTACAATAGGCAAACACTCAAATTATCAACCCTCATACTGAGGAGAATTGAGCTACTTATAGATTTACAATGCATGGAATATAGCCTAATAATTACATTGATCGCCTAACATAGCACTGAAATGAATATGTACAGCCTAGTAGAGTCTAGATTTTAGGTGTAATCAACATGATTGGGAGGAGTGATCATCATTTATTGCTCTTTCTTGCCTCCTAAGCACACTCAGCTTATCTTCACTATGTTTTATAGTTATTCTAGTTGTCATATTTACATGTGTAGACACAAAAAATTAACCCATCCAAATGAGTCATTTTTCCCTTAGATTCCTTAGAAACCACTCAAAATTGCAAAGTGCAAAATTTGAGCTCCCTTTCCCCCCTTTAGTTTTGCAATTTCCCTAGCCTCATTGAACTCACAATTATCCAATATGGGGCATGAATTCAACATTTTTTTTTTATTTTCACTCTCAAAACCGTAGTTTAGATCCAACTTTTGCAATATCTACCCTTAACCAAGTTTGTGTTTTTGTTTTCCCAGCTTCCAAACCTCATAAATATAAGGGTTAGATTCCTCTTTGTAATAATAATCATGAATAACCAATCATCAATCAATGAATGCTCTCAATACATTTAGAATATTATATTGTTGCTATGCTTATGTGCTTCTTATCTTTGTTGCTTTGGGTTATCAAGTGGAGGAGCCTTGATGATATATCATGTGCAAGACTTGTCTTCTAGAGAAGGAGAGGCCCACTATTTTGGTTGTTGCTATTACTCTTTCTCATTGATCCTTTTCTTTCACCATAGATTGATTAGGTTCTATTGCATCTATTAGTTTCATTTAGATCATTTATTTTTGTTAACTAGGATTTTTACTATATTTTTACATTCGTAGGATAAATTTAAAGCTCTATCGTTAATTCATGCTCCATTTGCATGGGGTACAAATTAGATGAAACCCTTGATTTTCTTCTATTTTTGAATTCATGGTCGCCCTTTACAAGGCATAAATTCAGTTACATGGATATAATTTTATGCTCCAAAAACCTCTATTTCACCCATTGCATGTTTTTTTTTCTATTAAGAACTCTTTTATTTGCATTTTGTTATGTTGCATTATATTTGCTTGTTTCCAAAGGTCAAAATTTGATTTTTATTTCGAACGGTCAACTAAAAGGACCAAGAGGGATTGACTGTTATACCTCCAAGCTTAGTATCTTAGTAGTCTAAGTAGACCCCCAAAAACATCATATTTTCAAGCTTGTATCATTGTTTTTTAGGTCTACTCGAATTTGTGATCAATGATTCTAGAGTGTGAATTTGGAAAGGATCAACCACCAGATCAAGTAATTGTTCTGATAGATATTTTAAGCTATATTTGTGTCTACTTTCTATTTTTTGTAGCTAAAAGAGTAAAATAAAATTTAGACACATATGATAGATTAGTTAAATTTTGATTTAGATTATAAGAAAAAAAAAGTGTTCTAAGCATCAAGTAAGAAAATAATATAATTTGATCTTAGGCTAGTCTTGTTTGGGTATTCTATTGGATCCTTACAAAGAAAAATTTATTTCTTGTAATTTTGGGGATAGTCTTCATTGAAATAAAGAATCTCTTTAGGAATAGCATTTTTTTGGCCTGCATTGTTGTTTTACCTACATTGTTCTTTAGTTCTTTATAGTTTAGTTCATAATAAAAGACCAAACTTAGGTGTTTTATCAATAAACACATCAAACCCTCCATCCCAAACTTAGATTGAGTTCTTAAACCACTCTTGGTGAACCCTTCAATCCCTAATCCCCGAGTGTAGAGAAATAATAACCTCGTGGTTACCTCGACTTCCAATAGATATATCAAGATCATCTACAGGGGTTAGTTTTCCTCTTTATATATTTGATGAACCCAATGTGAAATATGTCCTTAGTGCCCATTTAGGAAACCTGTTCTCTTTTTCTCCTTTTGTTCTAATTTTAAACTATAAGAAATACCATTTAATCTATTTTGTGTAGAATATAAAAACCAAAAGTACTTTAAAAAAATTGTTTACATCTTTTGTGTCTTTCTCTTATCCTATGGATTCCTTGGGAGTGAGAGAAATATTTTAGATCCTGAAGAGAATCCTCTCTAGAATGAGGATGATCAAGTTGATATGGAGAACCTGAATGTAGAAGAAGAGGATATGGAGACTAGTGATGATCCTATTGAAGGAGCTCATGGTCAAGTCACCTTCAAATCATACAATTACATCTTGATTTTCTTTAGGCAAAATAGTAAAGCCTTAAATGAAGCCTTGGACAGAGACATCCACTTTGAAGAAGTTAGAATGTCTCATCATCAAACCAATTCTCCTCAAAATATCTGCATTAACCTTTTGTTTTAATCTTATCATAATGTTAATCCATTTCATAAACCTACATATGCTACTACAACAACCAAAAACATTGGAGGAATTTTAAAACCAACTCCAACTAGTAGTGCATCCCAAAATAGTGTTTAATTTTCTTCTTATTCCAATGTGAATAATCCTCATCCTCTTAACATTCCTTCTTCTATTCCATCAAATATAAATTTCATCTAACAACAAGATGCTCACAAAACATCCCATTCTATAACCTATACCATAACAATGTTAATGCTTCTAAAATTAACCAAGTTCCCTTTCAATAACCCACTTGTAAAGGTTGTTATAATACACCATTGGGGAACCTTAGGTTAAACATTTCAACAACTCCCCATGTTGAATTATACAAAAATAATCTAGACATTCAAAGTTTAACAAGTATAGTGAAACAATTGGCATTAAGAATAGATACACTTCAACCTCAAAGTTTCACTTATTCTTATAAGGAAATTTGCAATCAACATTTAGATCCTATAGTAGTTGCTAGGTCTTACCCTAAACATTTTCTCATGTTAATTTTACCCATGTATAAGGTAACAGAGGACCCTACATTTAAGGATGTTTAGAACATGTCATGATTTCATATATGATGATATGTTGTTACTAAAAATATTCCCCAAGAGCGAGGTATGGATTTAGAATGGTATTATCAACTACACTGTCATTCCTTAAGAAATTTTAAGGAAACAACCGAGTTGTTTGTTCAATAATTTGGAGGTTATCTCGTCAGACTGAACGCTTGTCCCTTTCTTGGTGCTTTTAGCGGTGTAAAATATTCTACCTATTTTGGCCCAACCTGACCTATTTTTTTCCCTTTCTAGCTTGTTTTACCTTATCCTAGTCCATTTTGGCCAGCTTAACCTATTTTAGCCCATCAAAACCCATACCAATCTACCTGATCCATTTTTGTTTGTCTCAACCTATTCAAGATATTATTCTTGTTATGACCCATTTAAACCTGCTTGGCAAGATTTGGTATGATTTGGCCATCCTAGCCCATTTCGGCCCCTTCCAACCTATTTTGACTGATTTTGGTCTATCTTGTCTATCTCAACCACTTCCAACTAGTCCTAGCCCATTTTGGTATATTTCAACTTGCTTAAGCTTGGTCAACCCATCCTAACCTGTCCTGACTCATCTCTCTCACTTTGGTGTCGCTTGACTTGTTTAGTCCATTTTGTTCTTTCCATCTTGTTTTGGCCTATCCTAACCCATTTTGGCCTCCCTAGCCCACTTTGGCCCATTTTGAACACCAAACCTATTCAGGTATGTTCTAGCTTGTCTTGACCCATTCGGTCTTACCTGTCCCATTTTGGTATGTTTCAAATCCATCCAATTGCTATTTTGGTCTATTTTTACCCATCTAGAAATTCCTAACCCATCTTGACTAATTTGGCTTTTCCCATAAAATTTTAGCCTATATTGACCTATTTTGCCCCACCCTAACCCACTTGGCTCATTTCAACCCATTTTGACCTACCGGCCTATTTTGGCTTGTCCTAATCCACTCGACCCATTTTACCCTGTCATGGCCTGCTCAATCTATTTATCCCTTCTTCGACCCATTCTACCCTCCTTGACCTATTCTAACCCTTTCTAACCCACCCTACATGTTCTGGTCTTATTGGCTTCTTATGTTATGTTTTTTTCCCATCCTACTTGTTTTGGCCTATCAAGTAGTTTCGTCCTTCGTAACCCATTCTGGTTTGATCCTTCTCATTTTAGCTTGTCTATCTCTCATTTTGACCCTGCCTAGCCTATTTCAACTTGACCTTGCGTATCCTACTTTACATAGTCTGTTTAGCCTAGTTAGCCTATTCTAACCTATTTTGGTATATTCTTACCTATTTCTACCTTACCTAGCCCATTTTTGGCATTTCCAATTCATTTTCACCCACTTGGCCTATCTTGACCTATCCTACCTATTTCAGCCATGACTAACCTATCCTACCCATTTTTGCCTTGCCTAATCTAGTTTGGCTTATCTAGGTTTATTTTGGCCTATTTTGATGCATCTTGACATACCCAACTAATTTTTACTTGTTTTGGCCCATTCTATTTTTTCCATCATATTTTGACCCATTCTAACCAACCTAAACCATTTTTGTCTTCCTAGCATGTTTTGGCCTCGTTTTACCTATTTTGGCTTGTTTCAACCCATCTCTTATCTTGGCCCCTTTCTACCTCTCCCAAATAATTTTGGCTTGTTTTGTCCTTCCTAACCCATTTTGGTATTTTTGGCCCATTTTGGCCTATTTCACCATGCTTTGGTTTGTATGGTTTTTTTTGGCCTACTTTCTCTATAGGCTCATTTCATCCCAACCTAGCTTGTGCTTCCCATTTAGGCCCATTTATGCCTCCCTTGCTTGTTTTGGATTTTTTTGACCAACTCTAAAATGCTTATCCTGTTCTAGCTTTCTTGGCAAGATTTGGCCCCAACCAACTTGTTTTGGCCCATTCTGGTTTCGCCCATTCTATTCTTACCTTTCTAACCCATTCTAGTATGTTTCAACCTATCTAGCCCATTTTTGTTCCTTCTAGTTTGTCTTGGCTTGTTTTGGCCTACCTAGGAACCCTTCCTGGCTAAAAAATGTTATAGTCCCTCTTGGCTCATCCTCAAACATCTTGGCCACTTTGGCCCTACGTGGCATATTTAAACCTGTTTTGGCTCTTCTGGCTAGTCTTGACCCATCCTACCCACTTTGGCCTTGCATGGCCTATTAGCCTATTTTTGCCCATCCCCATATGTTTCTCATTTCAATCCCTTCTAGCCTATCCCAACCTGCCTAATTGGTTTCAACCTATTCTAGCCTACCCAACTAGTTCTGCTCTTCCTAGCTTGTTTTGGTTTGATTCAATCCATCCTGACATGTCCTATCCATTATAGCGTCTTGTGGCCCTTTTCAACCTGTCTTGACCTGTTTTGGATAGTCCTAACCCACTTGGCCTATTTTGGCTCATCTTGGCCACTTGGCCTATTTTGGCTTGTTTTGACCCATTATGACCTCCCTAATTTGTTCCAACTTGTTTCAATCTATTCTAACCTATTTAGTCTATTCAAGCCTTCCTATCCCATTTTGGTATATTTGGATCTTGCCCACTTTAGCCATGCTTTTCCTATTTTAGTCTGTACTAGCACCTTTCAAATTGTCCAACCCACTTCACTTATTTCAACCTAATTGGCCTTTTTGTTTATACCTATTTTGGTCCTTTTTGGCCTCCTTGACTTGTTCTAACCCATTTGGTATTCCTAGCTTATTTTGGTATGTTTCAACTCTTTTTTAGCCTATATTGCTCATTTTAGGACCTTCTACCCTATCCTAGCCTATCTAGCCAATTTTTCCCTTCTTTGTCCAATTTCATATGATTTGCCATGTTACAGCCTGTTTATCCCATCCCATCCCACCTATGTTGGCCCTACTACCTAGCATGTTTTAGCCTATCCCAACCCCTACCTACCTACATGATCCATTTTGTCCCACACAACCCATTTTGGCCCTCCCAACTTATTTTGGCCTACATAGTCTGTCCTAACCTATCTTGCCCATTTTGGCCTACTCAACATATTTTGGTCCATCCTGGCGTACCCAAACTAGTTCTTCCTATTTCAGCCTGTCTAGGCCTTCCCAACTTATTTTAATGCATATGACACATCCAACTTGTTTTAACCCATCTAACACACCCAACTTATTTTGGTTTGTTCTACTATTTTATCCCTTTTAATCTATCCTAGCCTACGAAACAGGTTTTGACCTTCTTGGACCTTTTTGGTAGGTCTAGTTTGTTATATAACTTGCCTAGCTTGGCCTAACACATCCTATCTATTTTGGCCTGACACAATCCATTTTGGTCCATTGTAGCTTGTTTTGACTTGCTTAAGTCATTTAAGCCCACACAATCCATTTTGGTTAGTTTTGGCCCACCTAGCCCATTTTGTATGTTCTAGGCTATATCTACCTCACTTGGCCTATGTTGGCCTTCTTAGCTTGTTTCAACCTACCTAGCTTTCCTAACCTATCTTTGCTTAATTCAGCCATGCCTAGTGTGTTTTGACCTTCTAAGCTTATTTTCATGTGCTTGACCTATCTTGATCTATCTTGCCTATTTCAGCTCTATGCTACCTGTTTTGGCCCCTTCCAATTTGTATTGCCTCATCCCATTGTATTTCAGCTCACACAACCTATTTTATCCCATCTTGGTCTATCTCAACCTACCCAACATATTTATGCTTGTTTTGACCCACTCTAGCCTTTTTGTTCTATTTTGACCCATGTCAACCTCCCTAGCATGTTTTGATATGTTTTAGCCATGTTGGCCCATTTAAGCCCATTATAACCTATTTTAGCTTATTTCAGCCCATCTCATCTATCTCAAACTCTTTCATAGTATTCCTACCCACTTTGGATTGCCCAGCCTTTCCCCACCCATCCTACCTGCTTTGGTCCTATCGAGACTATTTTAGCCCATCCTCACCTGCCTATCTTATTTTGGCTTATCCTAGCTTGTTACAACCATTTTGAATTGCCTAATTTGTTTCAACTTTCTTGGCCCATTTCAGTCCCAATCGACCCATTTTAACATTTCCTAACCTATTTTCCCATTTCAGCCCCTATTAGCCTCATTTGGCTTTCTTGGTCTATTTTGGTATGTTCTTACTTATTTCTACCTTGCTTAGACCATTTTGGCCATCCCAACTCATTTTCACCCACTTGGCCTATCTTGACCTATCCTACCTATTTCGGCCATGACCAACATATCCTAACCTATCCTACCCATTTTTGCCTTGCCCAATCTATTTTGGTTTGTCTAGGTTTATTTTGGACTATTTTGATGCATCTTCACTTGCCCAACTCATTTTTGTTTGTTTTGTCCCATTTTATTTTCCATCATATTTTGACCCTTTCTAACCAACCTAAACCATTTTAGTCTTCCTACCATGTTTTGGCCTCTTTAGACCTATTTTGACTTTTTTCAACCCATCTCACTTATCTCGGCCCCTTTCTACCTCTCCCAGATTATTCCAACATGTTTTGTCCTTCCTAGCCCATTTTGGTCTATATGGCTCAACGTAATCCATCCCATCTACTTTCTCCAGAGCTCATTTCACCCCAACCTAGCTTGCTTGTCCCATTTTGGCCTCTCCTACTTTTTTTGGCTTTTCTTTTGACCAACTCTAAAATACCTATCTTGTTCTAGCCTTCTTGGCAAGATTTGGAACCCCAACCAACTTGATTTAGCCCATTCTAACTTGCCCATCCTATCTTACCATTTTTGTCCATTATAGTATGTTCCAACCTATCTAGCCCATTTTGACCCATTCTAGTTTTGTCTTGGCTTTTTTTGGCCTACCTAAGCCTTTTCACCCTTCTTGGTTCATCCTAAAACATCTTGACCACTATGACCCTACATGGCCCATTTAAAACCTATTTTCGCTCTTCTAGCTAGTCTTGATCCATCCTACCCACTTTGGCCTTGCATGGCCTATTTAAGCCAATCTTGGCCATTTCAGCCTTCCCAACCCATTTTGGCATCATTTTTACCTTCTCATACTCCCTGGTCCATTTCATATTATTTTGACTCATTTGAACCTGCTTGGTCCATTTAGGCCTTCTTGGCTCGTTTCAATTATTTATAGACTCTGGCTCCTCAAGCAGCTCCTAAAAATGATCTTAGGTAGCTAACTCAACTCTCGGCAATACCAGCACAACGGTGGGTGGAATTAAGAAATGAAAAACAAAGATAACATAGGGAAAATACAACTGATCCAGACAAAACACTCAAAATACCTCTTGCAAAAATTTTCTATTATGGTGCCCGATCCTTGATTATGGCTTGAAAGGTCTTTTTTATAATTTGAATATAGTAATTCTATGTTGAATACTTGGTACATATGCAACCACTTGGCATCCTCTCTACCACTAATTTATGTGAATGTATTACAGCAAAAACTGGGCTATCACAGGCTGTCAAAATTGGAGAAACTATGCTAGTTATCCTCAAATATTCATGTTGTTCTTGTTCTGTGATTGGCTCTAATTGTTTATCTTTTCTTGTAATCTCAACTCTTGATAGTTCTGAAATTTAATGTTGTAATGCAGTGGTTTATAGTTGGACTTCAATGGTTTACAGTTGTGTTGATGAGTGGTCTCTTAGGTGATGTGTCATTTTGAGTTTCTTCTTGATTCAGATCTGTAATTCTACCTTTTGATCTCTGTAACTATTTTGGTATCTTCTTCTTGAAGCTAAGTGAATTGAGTCATCCATCTTCAATTATTGGGGCTTATCTAGTAGTTCAAAAATAGGTTAGTGAAATCCGATTCAGGTTCAATGAATATCATTTTTCTCAACCGTTTGGGTTCCTTTATTGACTGTTTGACTTCCCTCTTCGCCCTCGGCTCGGTCACCTATAAAAACAAAAGAAAAATAATATTTAGGACTTTGGTGGTAAAATAAAATCAAATTTTGATATTATTATTATTATTATTGATGATTTTAGCTTTATTAAATGTCTTTCTAAGGTTTAACATTAGCCTCTTTTATTTTATTATTATTATTATTATTTTTCATATTCTAATGTTTTGGCTTTTAATTTTAAAATTATTAAATTTCACATTAAGGTTCATGTCAAAATATTAACATTAATCCTAAGAAGATTTCCGTTGAATATTAAGCTTATGATGCCAAAGAATTAATATTAAGAAATGCCAAAGTATTCATTCTCTTTTCAATTCCATGTCCTCAATTGTCAATGTTTTCTTCCTTGATTTAATGTTTGAAATATTAAATCTTAAATACAGATGTTTAAAAGTCTTCATAATTTTATTAAAATACCTAGGATCCTATATTTCATGCTAATATCATTTTTATAGTTAAGACCTCAAAAATTCCTTTTTAAATTTCATCAACGATGCAAAACCCTTGTCGCTAATGCATCGACGATGACCTTGTTCTATCAGTTATAGAATTTAAATCATTAGATTCATGTCGCTCATGCAAAGCCTTTGTTGTTTATGGAAGAGTGATGGCTTTGTTATATCGACGATAAGTTCTCACTGGTATTAAATTTATACTGAAATATTTAGATTTGATTAAAATGCCAAGGTTGCTCTTATTGGTGATTATTAGAAAAAATAGCCTTTTTTGATGATGTGCAATTCCTATTGGAGATACATCAGCGATGGCCCTCTTCTATCGACGATGAGATCTCATTAAATTTTAGCAAAGAGCGAAAGGTTGAGCAATGAAATTTTATTGGCCAAATTATTTATCATTATGCTCAAGATTCTTATGACATCCTTCTAATTAAAATATCCTAGGTATTCATATTAATTAAATCATTCCTCAAGATTTTATTAAAGTGCTTGTGGTTAATTAATCGTTATATTCGCTCATATATGTATAGTATTATTTTTATCATTAATACCTTGATTAGCCTGTTATAACCCTTGTCGCTGATGTAAAATCTTTATTTTTGATGCATCGGTGATGTCTCCTTTCCATTAGTGATGATATTTGATTGGCTATTGATTTGAAGCTATATCACATGTCCTAAGTATTGGGCATATTCATAAAATCATTCGTAAAACCTTATAAAACCCATTACAAGATTTATCGCTCATGCAAAGCCTTTGTCGTTGATGGATTATCCTTATCGTTGATGGACCAGTGACAATGCATTTGGATGAGTGATAGACTTACTTTTGATTTACACTCTCATCGATAGCTTAGAGTGATCATTGATGGATGAGTGATGGGGCTTTAGAAGGATAACAAAGGCTTCAGTGAAACTTGGTAGGATTTATTCCATCAGGAGGGGGAATGACTAGGGCGAACAATGACTTATACCCTTGATTAGGACTCACAATACTCTATTGCTAATTAGAATTAATGGTCACTGATGCATCGATGATAAGGCTTTTGTAAGAGCGACAATTGATTTTACTTTTATGTCAAGGCTTTATGTAGTCACCGATAAAACAACATTGTCATTGATGGATCAGTGATGGTGGGTTTGAATGAGCGATAGTGTATTTTTGGGCTTGAGTTATTGTCAATGATTTACTATGGCCATGGATGGATCGAGACATGTTTTTTGGAAGTGCGACGATGAATTTAGGTGAATGGACTTAGTAGGGAAAATGAAGAGGGGACATAACATGAATTTTACCATTATATTATGAATTGCTAATGGAAATGCGATTGTTAGATGACTTAAATGATATGGGGTAAATGGGGTATATGTGTAATGAAAGTGTCAATGAATATAATGGTATTTTTAGAGGGTATAGACTAAATAATGAAAGTGGACAAAAATATTTGAAAATAAAGGCCTTAAAATGGATGAAATATGGTGGAGGGTGATGCTTACGAAAATTATGCTGTTAAGTATGAATGGATGGATAGGGATAAATTTATGAAGTATTAATTACGTACAATAAGACCTGGACCTATATCTTTAGCCACCATGGGGACTTTTGAATTGGAGTCATTTCTCAAGACTTTTCTCTTTTTGGACCAACCACCACATCCTATAATCACCTAGACACTCAGACCATTTTTGCCCATCTTTGTTTGCTTAAACCATTTTAGCCCATCTTGGCCCTACCCTGCCCACTTAACCCATTTCTACCTATTTTGATAATTTTTGGTGTTTTCACCATGTTTTGATCCATTTCAAATTGACTAACATGATTTGGCCTTCCTAGCATGTTCTAATATGTTTTAGCCATCCTATCCCGTTTTGTCCTATTTTGGCTTATTTTGAATCTTCTTTCCTATCTTGATCACTTGTAGAATGTCCTAGCACATTCTAGTATGTTCTATCCCATTTTGAATGCTTCAGCTTGCCCAACCTATCATGCCCATTTTTTCCCTATTAAACCCACCTGACCCATTTTTCTAGTATATTTCAACCTTTTGTAACCATTTTTCCCCTTATCTAATCTTTCTCGGTCTATTTTATCCCTTCCTAGCCTATTTTGATATGTTTTGGCTCCACTCAACCTTTTTTGCCTTGTTTTCACTTGCACCCATTTTGGTCCATCTTGGTCCACACAACCAATTTCACCCTGTCCTGGCCTGCTTGATCCACTCTAATTTGTCTAACCTGTTTTGGTCTTCTTAACTTGTTCTGGTATATTTTAGCTTATTTCAACATGTCCTATCCTTTTAAATCCCTTCTACCCGAGCCTATGCAACCCTTTTTGGCCTATTTTGGACTGCCCAACCAATTTCATCATTTCTAAACCATTCTAGTTTGATATGAACTATTCTAGCTTGCTTGTTAGCTATCCTACTTATTTTGGCTACACTCGACCTATTTTGGCCTGTCTCATTCTACTTGGCCCATGTCGTTCAATTTAGCCAACTCAACCCATTCTAACTCATTCAATGTATTTGGCCTTCCCAACTTGTTTTGGTATGCTCTTATCAATCTCTACCCTGCCTTTCCCATTTTCACATATCCTTGCCCCACTTGGCCTTTCTTAACTTATACTATATCTTTTACCTTTGTTCAACATGTTTGGTCTATTTCCTCCATCTTGACTTGTTCAACATGTTTTACTTATTTCAGTTCATTCTAGCCCTTTCATGTCGTTCTGACTCATTTCAACCTACTTGGCCCGTTCTAGCTTTTCTAGCATGTTCTAACTAATTTCAAATCCTTTTGGCATTTTTAGCTTCTTCTAGACTATCTCACCTATCTTAGCTTGGTCTACTATGTTTTAGCTTGTTTCAACTCGCTTTAACATGTCAGACCCATCCAACCCACTTTGGTCATGTCAATTATGTGTAGCCCATTTTAGCCCATTTTTACCTGCCCATCTTGTTTTGGCCTATTCTAGCCCATTCATTTTATTTTAGTTTATTTGTATTGTTTCAGCCCATTTGAACCTCCATGGTTCATTCTAGCCTATTCTAAGTCCCTGGATTATTCTAGCCCATTTTACAAAACCCTTCACTACCTAACACTTATTAGTTAGCAATATGGGTGTATGTATGAAATATTGCATATAATCATTTTTTATTAAATGATTTACAATTAACTACTATATATTAAAAACCAGAAAAGAATAAAGTGAGCCAATATGGGCTGAGTTGGCCATAATACGCCAAAATAGGCTAGGATAGACCAAAATGGGCTAGAACATAGAGAAATTGGCCAAGAAGGCCAAAATTATCCAATAAGTAGGAATGGGGCAAAATGATCCAAAATAGGCTAAGGAGGACAGGATGGGTCAAAATATACCAAAGCAGGTTGGGCAAACTAAAATGAGCTAAGATAGGCAAAAATGGATCAAGTAAGGCTAATGTGGATAGTATAGGTTAGGACGATCTAAGCAAGCCAAAGAAAGATAAGATATGCTAAAATGGGTAGGACAGGGCCAAACTAGCCCATGCAAGATGCACCAACTAAAATTGAAACATACAAAAACAAGTTAGGAAGCACAAAAGGGACCAAGTAAGCTGAACTAGATTGAGACAAGTTGGAAGGGGCCAAAACAAGGAAGAAAAGCTGAAACATACTAGAATGGGCCAAGAATGTAGGAATGGGCTAGGTGGGTCAAAATGGGTCAAAAGGGTAAGAATGGGTTGTGTAAGCTAGAATGGGCCAAAATGGGTTGAGTAGGGATGAAACATACTAGGAAGGTCATAATAGGCCTAACGGGTTGGAAATAGGCCAAAATAGAAAGGGTAAGCTAGATCAGGCTACAAAAGGCCAAGCCAAGTGAAAGCAAATGAGATGGGTCAAGATGAGTTCAGGCCAAAATGGGCCATAACATACTAGAATGGGTTGGGAATGGTAAAAATCATTTGAACAAGCTAGGACAAGTAGGAAGGGGCCAAGACATACAATATGGCCTAGAACAAGCCAAAATAGGCCAAAAGGAGCCAAAAATAGGCTAGGCTAGATGAAACCTATCAAAACATGCAAGGAAGGCAAGAACTATCTAGGTGTGTCAAAATGGGTCAGCATAGAACAAAAGGGTCAAAATGGACCAATGTAGGTAGAAATGGGTTGGGCAGGTGAGGGTGGGCTAAAACATGTTGAAATAGAGGCCAAAGTATGTCAAGTAAGGCTAAAAAAAGTAGGATAGGTTATTATAGGCCAAGAAAGGCTAAATGTGTATGATAGGTTAGGATAGGTTGGGTGTGCTACAATGAGCCAAGAAGGCCAAAACACACCAAGATGGGCTAAGAAGGACAAAATAAGCTAGACAAGTCAAAATGGGTTAGAATAGGTTGTGCGGGCCAAAATAGACCATGTGGGTTGTGACAAGTAAAGAATAAATGTGTATGATAGGTTAGGATAGGTTGGGTGTGCTACAATGAGCCAAGAAGGCCAAAACACACCAAGATAGGCTACGAAGGACAAAATAAGACAAGTCAAAATGGGTTAGAATAGGTTGTGTGGGCCAAAATAGACCATGTGGGTTGTGACAAGTAAAGAATAATGGTAGGTGGACAGGGTAGGGGCCCAAAATAGACCTGTGGGTTGAATCATGCCATAAACGGGGTAAAACAAGCTCAACAAGGCTAAAATGAACAAGATAGATAGGTAAGAAAAATAGGCCAGATCAAACTAAAATTGGCTAAGAATAATCTCTTATAAAAGATAAATATTAATATATTTTTTTAAATTACTCTAAATATAATTATAATAAATTTTAAGATTAAATAATAATAAATAATTGATGAGAAAAAGAAAGGAAAATAATAGTATGGACTATGACAATTGAGAAGATTTTTTCCCTACATTTTATTCTAGTTCAAACCTTCTTAAATATCATATTAATAGACAAGACCTTATAAAAATATTTGTTTCAGTTCAATCTGGCCTTTTCATCCCCTTTTGACCCATTTCAACTTGTCTGGCATGTTCTAGCTCTCTTGGCATGTTCTAGTTCTGATCCATCTTAACTCTTTGAGCTTTCCCAACCCATTTTGGTTTGCCCTAGCCCACTCAACTTGTTTTAACCTACTTGGCTTGTTTTTGGTTGGTCACCCTATTTTAGTCTATCATGGCCTTCCTAAACTATTTCTACTTGTTTTGGTCCTTTTTGTCTACCATGATCCATTTTAACTTATTTTGACCTGCTTAATCTGTTCCAGTATTCTTGGTTTGTTTTGGTATGTCTTGGCTTGTTTTAACCTATTTTGGCTTGTATGGTCACCTATTTTACTCTCTTCTACCCTGTCTTGGCTTGCCTGACTAATACCCATCTCGACTTATTATTGTTTACCTATCTTGTTGGCCTATATTGTTTGCCTATCTTGTTTTGGCCATTACCTAGTCTAATCCATTTGACTTGTTCTAGCCTTCTTGACCCATTTTTAGTATATTTTGGCCTATTGTTCCATTGCTTGGTTTGTGTTGGCATTCCTTATTTGTTTCGTCTTGCCATACCTATCCTAATTTATCTCTCCTTATTTCTATACCACTTGGCTTGTTTATGCCTTCTTAACTCTTAACCTTCCTTACCTATTTGAACCTATCTCACCTATTTTAGCCATACCTAAATTATTTTGGCTGGTTTTGATCTATCCTGACCTATTTTGGTTTATCTTAGCCTTATTGGTATTTTTTGGTCCATCTTTGCCTACCCACCTTGTTTCTACCTATTTTAGCCTCCTCGACTTGTTATAATCCATCCTACTTGCTTGACTTGTTCTAATTTGTTCTAATCCACTGAACCTGACCTAACCCATCTTGTTTGTTTGGGCCCTACTATAGACACCAAAACATCACCAATCCGATTATGTGACTGCAAACACTGATCGCATTGACACACACAGCCCCTAGGGCAGCCTCCAAAGGTTAAACAGTGGTCCTAGCCACTCCCAAAAGTAGTTTGGAAGGTCAGAGGTCAATTTGACACCTTTTTGGCACTTTGCTCCCTACTCATCCCACCCTGGGACGAATACAAATTGGTATTCGTTCCACCTAGGGACGATTAGCAACATTCATCCCAAGGTGGGGCGAATAGTAGGTTTGACTGGAAAAAAGTCAAATTTTGACAAATGGCAACTCAAATCCGCCACTTAACTCTTCCTTCGTTGCATGGGAGTGTGAGTGAGCATTTTTTAGCGTTAAAGGCAGTTACAGGGGCAATCATGAAGCCCTTAATCAGGGAGGAATCTTCCCTCCCATGGAAGGGCATGGTTGCCAAGAGGCCGAATTGGAAAAATCTGACCTTTTGGGTCTTCTCAAAATACCCCCAATTAGCTAACCCCAACTTTGTAGGAGATTTGGAGCTTCCTGGATGTGACATTTGGGACAGTGCTATCTGACGTTTTGTTGTAGGTATATTCGTCCCGCCCCAGAGTGAATACGAATCTGTGTCGAGTTTGCTGACTTTTCTTTTTGCGGTGCCTTCCCGGTGATGTTTTCATGCCTCTGTGAAGTTTTTAGCTAATTTGGATCTATTTTGGTCATCGTTTTATTTATTCTTTGCATGCACTAATCGTAGGCTTGGGGATTGCATGTTTCATCTCATCCGCAGTTGCTATTGACCTTTTTTTGTTTCCTTGAACTTAGGATATGGGAATTAGAGGAGCAACAAGGAGTCAAGACTCATCAACGCAAGCAGTGGCGACGTTCGGTCAGCCCATTTTACATGTGGGCACGCGGAAGAAGGAATAGCATCCATGGATGTGACAAGAACATAAATTTGACGCTCCTCGCCCCTGAAAAGGGAGGAGAAAAATTGTAACCGAGTTCCGAAACATGTTAATAAAAAAATGGCTATCTTCCATATTGGATTTTAATTGTGTTTCAATTCGTTTATGCTTCTCCCATTTCATGCACTTTCAATTCATAGGATTTAGCGTTAAGTTTAGTTCTGTTTACATCGCACTTGGAGTTTCCTTTTTGTTTTTGTATCCTCGTGCTTTCACCTACCAACCCATTTTTGTCCCTAACGATCTTTTTTGGCTTGTCCCAGCCTATTTTAACCCATGTCATTAGTTATGGCTAATTTTAGCATACTCAACCTATTCTAAACCATTCTAATCTGCCTGACTTGTTTTGACCTTATTTGTCTATTTTGGTATCTTCTATCATGTTTTTACCCCACCTAACTAGTTTTTGGCCTTCTTGGCTTGTTTTGGACTATTTTTTTGGCTTGTTTTAACCTTCCTAACTCGTTATAGCCTACCAACATGTCCTAACATATTTTACCTATTTTGGCCCTACTTGACCTATTTTTCCCTTTCTAGCTTGGTTTACCTTATCCTAGTACTTTTTGGCCAGCTTAACCTATTTTAGCCCATCACAACCCATACCAACCTAACCTATCCATTTTTGTTTGTCTCAACTTATTCAAGATATTATTCTTGTTATAACCCATTTAAACCTGCTTGGCAATATCTGGTATGATTTGGCCATCCTAGCCATTTCAACCCCTTCCAACCTATTTTGACTTATTTTGGCCTATCTTGTCTATCTCAGCCACTTCCAACTAGTCCTAGCCCATTTTGGTATATTTCAACTTGCTTAAGCTTGGTCAACCCATCCTAACCTATCCTAACTCGTCTCTCTCACTTTGGTGTCGCTTGACTTGTTCAATCCATTTTGGCCCTCCTATCTTGTTTTGGCCTATCCTAACCCATTTTGGCCTCCCTAGCCCACTTTGGCCCATTTTGAACCATTCTAATCTGTTAGGCATGTTCCAAATTTCCAAACCTATTCAGGTATGTTCTAGCTTGTCTTGACCCATTCTGGCTTACCTATCCCATTTTGGTATGTTTCAAATCCATCTAATTGCTATTTTGGTCTATTTTTACTCATCTAGAAATTCCTAACCCATATTGACTAATTTGGATAATAGTTTAGCCTATATTGACCCATTTTGGCCCACCGTAACCCACTTGGCTCATTTCAACCCATTCTGACCCACCGGCCTATTTTTGCTAGTCCTAGTCCACTCAACCCATTTTGCCTTCTCATGGCCTGCTCAACCTATTTATCCCTTCTTCTATCCATTTTGGCCTCCTCGACCTATTCTAACTCTTTCTAACCCACCCTACCTGTTATGGTCTTCTTGGCTTGTTATGTTATGTTTTTTGCCTATCCTACCCGTTTTGGCCTATTTACTAGTTTCGTCCTTCCTGACCCATTATGGTTTGATCCTTCTCATTAGATGCTACCTAGCCTATGTCTACTTGTCCTTGCCTATCCTACTTTACATAGTCTGTTTTATCCCGCTTAGCCTATTCCAACCTATTTTGGTATATTCTTACCTATTTCTACCTTATCTAGCCCATTTTGGCCTTCCCAACTCATTTTCACCCACTTGGCCTATCTTGACCTATCCTACCTATTTCAGCCATGACCAACCTATCCTACCCATTTTTGACTTGCCTAATCTATTTTGGCTTGTCTAGGTTTATTTTGGCCTATTTTGATGCATCTTGACTTACCCAACTCATTTTTGCTTGTTTTGGCCCATTTTATTTTTTCATCAAATTTTGACCCATTCTAACCAACCTAAACCATTTTTGTCTTCCTAGCATGTTTTGGCCTCTTTCTGCTTATTTTGGTTTGTTTCAACCCATCTCTTATCTCAGCCCCTTTCTACCTCTCCCAAATCATTTTGGCTTGTTTTGTCCTTCCTAACCCATTTTGGTATTTTTTGGCCCATTTTGGCCTATTTCACCATGCTTTGGTTTGTATGGCTTAATGCGATCCATCCCACTACTTTCTCTAGAGGATCATTTCATCCCAACCTAGCTTGTGCTTCCCGTTTAGGCCCATTTGGGCCTCCCTTGCTTGTTTTGGCTTTTTTTGACCAACTCTAAAATGCTTATCCTGTTCTAGCTTTCTTTGCAAGATTTGGCCCCAACCAACTTGTTTTGGCCCTATTGGAGCCAAAATTGACTCAACATCAGATACCCTCCAATTTAAATTTTTTATTTTCAAAGCCTTCACCCAAATTTGTTAGTCTTTGTTGCATTCGCTTCTAAAAAAATTGGTTTTTAATTTTTAACCCTTAAGAGCCGTTTTAAAATGTTTGTCTATATCAAAAATTAAACCCATAACCTTAACCATTGGATTAATTACCTTTAACCGCTAAGAAAGTGACCATTGACCTTATTCGATAATCAAAGAGCTCATAAAAATTGAAGGAATCAAATGTTCACTTAAAATGTCCCACTAGTCCGATTGGTCCTTAAAAGCAACATTCATCAAAACATAGGGTCTTAATTGAAAAGAGATAATCCTAAGGTTTTGGATTAAATAACGTTGGCAAATGGAGGGTATGTGCCCCCTTTGTGGTAAAATTCATGCAAGTTCAAAGATCGAAGTGCTTCATCCCCCAAGATTTGGATAGATGCGCTTGCATAAACAACTCAAGGTTTAAAGTCAAATTATGCCATGGTCAAAAATATTATAATCCAAGGTCTAAAGGCAATCAAATTAATTAAAATCGAAATAAGGGTTATGCACCCTCTTTGGTTAAGTATCATGCATCTCTGAATATCTAGACGGCAACGCCCGATCTATGCTTGATTCGATGGATGCGTGCTCCTTAAGTTGTCTAATCTCTAAAGGCTAAAGTCAACATCGGTCATAATATAAGTCATGCACCCATTTGATTAAGCAGCAAACAGGTTTAGAGAATCCAAGGGCAGCGCTCACTTTGTTTTGATCCGACGGATGCACGTTCACTAAGTATAAACCAAGATAAGTGCAAGCTGTATTAAAGGATAATCCTAAGCTTAATATTAAATAATCAAATGATTAATAATGGGTTTAAGGATCCTCTCTACCACTAATTTCTATGAATGTATATTATAGTAAGAACTGGGCTATCATAGGCTATCAAAATTGGAGAAACTATGCTAGTTGTCCTCAAATATTCATGTTGTTCTTGTTCTGTGACTGGCTCTAATTCTTTATCTTTTCTTGTAATCTCAGCTTTCGATAGTTCTGCAATTTGATATTGTAATGCAGTCTTCAGTGGTTTATAATTGGGTTGATGAGCTGTCTACTTGGTGATGTGTCATTTTGAGGTTCTTCTTGATTCAGATCTGTAATTCTGGCTTTTGATCTTTGTAACTGTTATGGTATCTTCTTGAAGCTAAGTGAATTGAGTCATCAATCTTCAATTATTGGGGCTATCCAGTTGTTCAAAAACAAGTTAGTGAAATCCAATTCAGGTTGAATGAATATCATTATTCTCGATCGTTTGGCTTCCTTTCTTGATTGTTTGACTTCCCTCTTCGCCCCCTGGTTCGGTCACCTATAGAAATAGAAGAAAAATAATATTTAGGACTTTGGTGATAAAAGAAAATCAAAATTTGGTATTATTATTATTAATATTGATGATTTTAGCTTTATTAAATATCTTCTAAAGGTTTAACATTAGTATATTTTATTTTATTATTATTATTATTATTCATTTTCTAATGTTTTGACTTTTAAATTTAAAATTATTAAATTTCACATTAAAATTCATGTCAAAATAGTAACATTAATCCTAAGGTTTCCTTTGAATATTAAGCTTATGATGCCAAAGAATTAATATTAAGAAATGCCAAAGTATTCATTCTCTTTTTAATTCCATGTCCTCAATTGTCAATGTTTTCTTCCTTGATTTTAATGTTTGAAATATTAAATCTGGATGTTTAAAAGTCTTCATAATTTTATTAAAATATCCAGGATCCTATATTTCATGCTAATATCATTTTTTATAGTTGAGACCTCAAAAATTTCTTTTTAAATTTCATCGACAATGCAAAACCCTTTTTGTTAATGCATCAACGATGACCTTGTTCTCTCAACGATAGAATTTAAATCATTAGATTTGTTTCGCTCATGGAAAGTCTTTGTCGTTGATGGAGGAGTGATGGCTTTGTTATATCGGCGACAAGTTCTCATCGGTGTTAAATTTATATCAAAATATTTAGATTTGATTAAAATGCCAAGGTTGTTCTTATTGGTGATTATTAGCGAAAATAACCTTTGTTGATGATGTGCAATTCCTATTGGAGATACATTAGCGATGATCTCCTTGGGGGGACATGCTTCTCCACTTTCTGCTCCTTTCCCAGTAGTTTCAGGGTTTCCTTGCCCGAGCCCGAGGTCTGGTGCATCCCAAGGGTCTCTTAGGGTTCCCTGCATGCTTCAAGGATCCCTTCCCCGATCTCCCTCAGGATTCCCCCTGGGGTTTTTTACAGGTTTTTGCTTGGATTCGGTTCCCAGGGCTTCCTCGATCGGTGGTGGTGGCAGGTTGGGTTTTTGACTACTTCTTGGTGCATCTCGTGAGGTCCTCTTTGCTTCAAGGTTGGTCTGGGGGGCCAGTTTCCTCTTCTGCTAGTGACTCCTCTCTGAGATGCCCGTGGTTGCTGTTGATCCCATTCCTTTGGGTAAGGCCCTTTTGGGTTTCTTGTTCGGAGACTTCTTCTTGCTGGATCTACTTTTTGGTGGACACCCAGGGCATGGATTGGCCATCAAGGTGGGCCTCTTCCTCTGCCTGGGTTGTTCCCAGCCCTAGTCCCAGTTCCTTAAAGCTTCCATGAGCAAGGATGGGGGGCTCTTGGTCCCTTCTTTTGGGGTTCCTAGGATTTCTGTTGCATGTCTGCATCTTGGGAGAGGCCCATGATCAATGCATGTAGACCCTAGTTCCCCCAGGTTAGGCTTCCAAGGATCCCATCTTTGTGTTTGTTGCTGCTCCCTCCCTGGGATCCTTAGGTTGTTCGTTTTAGTTCCTACTTAGGGGCTTCTGGTCCCAGTTCCCTAGATCTGTTCATGAGCAAGGATGGTGGTTCCTGGAACTTTCTGCTAGAGTGGTGGGGGCTTTCTTCTGTATTCTCTGGTCTGTAGGGAGATCAGTGAGTTTGTAGCTATGGTCCCTCCTTCCTCCTTCAGTTTTGGCTTCTAGGATCCTATCTTTGCACTTGTTGTTTTCCCTGGATCACTCTGGCTTCCTCATATTTCTCCTTGCTGTGTACATGGATATCTTGGCCTGTAGATATCCCCAGTAGTGTTGTTTGTCTTTTCAAGCTCAAGTAGAGGCATTCCATTTTTTTTCTTTGAGGACCTTGATACCATTTCCCAGGCTGTCCCGTTGTTGATCCCTGACCTGTATCCCAGTGATGCTTGTTGCTTTGCTCATGCGGCTGCTTGTTGCCCCGTTGCACCCCGAATTGCATCCCGTGGCATCCCTAGGCGAGGATCCTCTCCAATTTTCTAAATTTCCCTGCTTTAAGTTTTTGGGTAGGATTTTTGGTTGCAAGCTATCCTTGGCCTTCCCGCTTTCCCTACGCAGGTCTAGGCAGATGTTTTCTTTCCACCCCTGGGAGGATCCCAGACTATTGTATTCACCCTCGGGTGGATTCCATACTATTGTATCCACCCCTGGGAGAATCCCAGTCTGCCAACAATGGGAGGATGATACATTGATGAAGTGGATCTCACTAATGGTTTCTAGAATCTAGTCTTTCTGCTAGATCAAGGATTGTTTCTGGCCCTTTACATTTTAGTTTGTGTTTATTTTCATGTACTTAGGAATTGATTTAAATATCGGTGCTATGACCCTTTTTGTTATAAGGTTTTGGGATCCTCTTAAAAAACCCAATTTGTATATAAAATTCTATTTACTTATAAAAAAAAAATCATTCCTCAAGATTTTATTAAAGTGTTCAACATTGGTTAACTAATCATTATATCCGTTCATATTTGTATAGTATTATTTTTATCGTAAATGCCTCGATTAGCCTGTTATAACACTTGTCGCTGATGTAAAACCTTTATTGTTGATGCATTGGTGATGGCTCATTTCCATTAGCGACGGTATTTGATTGGCTATTTATTTGAAGCTATATCACATGTCCTAAGTATATTCATAAAATCATTCGCAAAACCTAACCCATTACAATATTTATCGCTCATGCAAAGCCTTTGCCACTGATGGATTATGGTTGTCATTGATGGACCAATGATAATGCATTTGGATGAGCGATAGACTTACTTTTGATTTACACTCTTGTCAATAGCTTAGAGTGATTGTTGATCGATGAGCGATGGGGCTTTAGAAGGATAACAAAGTCTTCAGTGAAATTTGGTAGGATTTATTTCATCAGGAGGGGGAATGACTAGGGCCAACGATGACTTATACCCTTGATTAGGACTCGGAATATTCTATTGCCGATTAGAATTAACGACTACTGATGTATCGATGATGAGGCTTGTGTAAGAGCGATAGTTGATTTTACTTTTATGTCAAGGCTTTATGCAATCATCAATTATAAAATGTTGTCGCTAATGGATTAGTGATGGTGGGTTCAAATGAGCGATAGTGTATTATTGTCGATGGTTTACTATGGCCGCAGATGGATCGACAACAGGTTTTTTGGAAGTGTGACAATGACTTTAGGTGAATGGACTTAGCAGGGAAAATGAAGCAGGGACATAAAATGAATTTACCATTATATTATGAACTACAAATGGAAATGCGATTGTTAGATGACTTAAATGATATGGGGTAAATGGGGTATATGTGTAATGAAAGTGTCAATGAATATAATGGTATTTTTAGAGGGTATAGACTAAATAATGAAAGTGGACCAAAAGATTTGAAAATAAAGGCCTTAAAAGGGATGAAATATGGTGGAGGGTGATGCTTACAAAAATGATGCGGTTAAGTATGAATGGATGGATAGGAATAAATTCATGAAGTATGAATTAAGTACAATAAGACCTGGACCTATATCTTTAATCACCATGGGGACTTTTGAATTGGAGTTATTTCTCAAGACTTCTCTCTTTTTGGACCAACCACCACATCCTATAATCACCTAGACACTCAATTTTTCCAACTTTTGAAAACTAGGGGTGAAATATAAGTTGGGATTTTTTAAGCCCAATAGATCCAATTACAAAACTTCCAATTTTGGAAGATTGGAGGTTGGTGATCTTCATTAAAGCATGCAGATTGTATAAGTAAAGAGGACCAGTAAAGATCTTATTCCAAATTCAAGCAATAGCAGGTTTTAGAGAGCTAAAAAGAATATCTCATTACCAACATTTCGTGAGTAGAAGGTTGAAGAAAATGTCTCATTTGGAAGACCAAAGAAGCTGTGAGGTTGAAGACCATGGTGAGGTCTCAAGGAGAAATAAAGAGAAGGTTTGGAGAGTCTTATTTTCAAAATTCGATGAAGGCCATTAAAATATTTCCTAGGAGAACTCATTGGATAAATCTACCAGCAAGGAGGAGTTACTAATAGAGCAAAATTTGGGACAATTGTCGTCATCCAAGAACAAGCCCAAAATGAGAAGAATTTGACAAGGAGTACCAAATCCTGAAGGAGAATACTGAAGACCTGAAGACATTCAGATTCTTGAGAAAGAGATTAGGATCAAAGTCAAAATTTGACAAGGAAAAAAGAGACAAACATTACTACCAAACCAAAAAGGTTTGAAGATTGCCTTTGGAGGCTCATTTTAAGATAGGGGTTTGCTGAATCTACCAAAAAATACTGAAAGAATCCTTGACGAAAAACTCAATTGTGATTTGGGGGAATTCCCTACCAAATTTATGAGTTTCAAGAACAACATTTCAATGCAAAAATTGACTGTGAAAGGGCTACTAGGTGCAAAAAATTAAAGATTTAGAGAGTTCATCCTGAAGGCTAAAAAAAGTCACCATAGATTAAAGGGTAGCAACTCTATTAACAAATTATGCCTTCTACTCAAGGCATCTGCAACTCTATTAGATTTGCCACTTCTATGCTTCAGGACAAAGGTATAACTCTGCAGGAATTCAACCCACTTCAAATGTCACTGGTTAAGTTTACCTTGACTATTTATATACTGCAAAGCTTGATGGTCAGTATATAAAACAAACTCTTTGGTTAGCAAATAATGTCTCCATTTATTAAGAGTCTGAATGATAGCATACAATTCTTGATCATAAACAGAGTATTTCTTTCTAGCATCATTTAATTTTTCACTAAAGTATGCAACAGGTTTACCTTCTTGGCTCAATACAGCTCCAATGGCATTGCCACCGGCATCACAGTCAACTTTGAAACACTTTATTAAAATTTGGAAGTGCCAGAATGCGCTATTCTGTCACTTTCTTCTTTAATATGTCCATACTGGTACCTGCCTTGGCAGTCCACTTAAATTCTTTCTTATCCCCTCTCATAGTTTCTGTTAGAGGTGCACAAATACTGCTAAATTCTCTAATAAAATTTCTATAGAAACTTGCAAGACCATGGAATGATCTTACCTCTATTACATTCCTTAGGGCAGGCCATTCAATGATAGCCTTCACCTTTTAAGGATCCATTTTCAGACCCTCCTTTGAGATGACAAATCCTAGGTATATCAACTCTTTTTGTACAAAACTACACTTCTTCAAATTTATCAACAACTGCTCCTCTCGCAGCTTTTCAAAAACTGTCCGAACATGCAACAAATGCTCGTCCAATGTTTTACTAAAAATTAGAATATCATCCAGATAAACTATCACGAAATTTTTTAGGAAGTCTCGCAATACCTCATTCATCAGCATCATGAATGTACTGGGTGCATTAGTTAATCCAAATGGCATAACTAACCACTCATACAAACCCTCTTTGGTTTTGAAAGTTATTTTCCACTCGTCACCCTCTCGAACGCGTATCTGATGATATCCACTCTTTAAATCAATCTTAGTGAAGTATTTAGCTCCACTCAAACAGTCCATTATATCGTCCATTCTAGGTAATGGAAATCAATACTTAATGGTAATCTTTTTAATGGCCCTCGAATTAGTGCACATTCTCCATTCTCCACCCTTCTTCGATGCTAGTACTGTAGGTACTGCACAGGGACTCAAACTTGCTCTAATCAATCCCTTCTGCAACAACTCATGAACTTGTCGGTTCAACTCTTCATTCTCTATAGGAGACATTCTATGGGCGGCCTTATTGGGTAAGCTAGATCCTGGCATTAAGTCAATCTGATGACTAATCTTGCTCATGGGCGGTAAACCCTCGGCACATTGTCTAATATAATATCAGGAAATTCTGCTAACAAATGTTCAATTTCTGTTGGAATGTCTGTAGTATCTTCTCTCTTTATAGTAGGAATTAATGCATAACACATTGAATCCCTCTTTAGACCATAAAAAAAATTTCTTCCATCTACTAAAAAAATTCTAGCATTATTGCATACCTTTTCCTCAACCTCCTTCAATGGCTTCAGTTTGTGGCACACTCCATATTTTGTCAGAGAATAGGTATTTGCATGCCATCATGCGCCGCACGTCTATCAAATTGCCATGGTCTTCCCAGTAACAAATGGCAAGCATCCATCGACAAAATATCACACAGGACCTCATCCTGATATCTTCCAATTTGAAACTTGACTAAGCATTGTTCACTAACCAATGCTCTATGGTCCTTCTGCAACCACGCAATCTGGTATGGATGCAGGTGCTGCCTTATTTCTAGCTTTAACTTAGTTACCATTTCCTCTGAGACCAAATTATTTGTACTACCATTATCAATAATAATATTACAGATTTTACCTGAACATTTGCACCTCGTGCGAAAAAGGCTTTTTCGTTGGTTTGGTTCCCTCTCTTCGTTCAACAAGGTTTTTCCTTGTGATCATCACTTCTCCTCGCTCTGCTTCTTTAGAGTGCTCAGATTCAACACCATCCTCAATGATCGCAGCTCGAGCATTTGCTTCAGGCCTTCTATTCGGTG
This sequence comes from Wollemia nobilis, assembly GCA_028583015.1. Classification (NCBI taxonomy): domain Eukaryota; kingdom Viridiplantae; phylum Streptophyta; class Pinopsida; order Araucariales; family Araucariaceae; genus Wollemia; species Wollemia nobilis. The sequence goes on along the minus strand of JAQPPZ010004350.1, from coordinate 32,624 downwards.
CTTCTTGGTGTTGGGGACACTCATATGATTGATGCCTCTCTTCCCCGCAATTGAAGCAGGTTCCACGAAATCTTCCTCTTCCATATCCATGTCCACCTCTACCTCTTCATCTTTGATAATCATTGTTCTGATTACAGGGACGGTATGCATTCTCCTCCTTCTGTTCCTAGTGATTACTTGTTTCACCAATCTTTTGCAAGCTGTCATATTTACCTCCACTGGATCTGGCACCAGTTCTTCCACCATGACCTCTTTCTCTTTGTTTACTGTCAAATCTATGGTTCATTTTCTCTTCCACTTTTAGAGCAAACTGGTAAGCATCTTCAATGGTGCTCATTCGAACCAAACTCAATTCTTCTTGTATGCTGGTTCTTAACCCATTAATGTAACGGGCTACTCTCTCTTTATTTGCTTCTATATGGTCGGTTCTGATGGAAATTTTAAAAAATTCCTCTGTATATTCTTTAACAGACTTGTTGGACTGTCACAAACTCTGTATTTTTCACAACAGATCTAATTCGTAATCTGTCGAAATAAACTGTCGTTTCAGTTTTTCAACCATTCGATCCCACCTGGTGATCTTTTCTTTTCCTCTATGATTTCGTTCCAGCTGCACTCCTTTCCACCATATGCCAGCATGGCCTTTCAACTTTGTTCTTGCAAATTTTATTCGATTTGGATCTTCAACCTCCTCATATTCGAAATATTCCTCCATATCGTTAATCCAGTTAATCAACTCTTTTGGATTTAAATTTCCAGAATATGTGGATACATCAATCTTCGGCCTTTTCCCAATTTGAGAAATGGCTTTAATCATTCGAGCTTTCGTAAAACTTATCGCTTCTTCTTCTTCTTCAGATGGGTCATCAACTCCGCAACTTCATCATCACTCTGGTCTTCTCCTCTTGGCTCTACTTCTCTTCGCAATTCTTCCTGTAGGGCCTACACTTGCCTCTGCAATGCTCGAAAGTCTCCTTCAGGAACCACGTTCCTTCCAGCACCACGATTTCTTCGCGGCGACATTCTTCTTCACTTTTTTTTTCAGAACCCTTAACCCTAGATCCTGGTGCAAGCTGCCTCACATTCGGCGCTCTGCTTACACACTTAGAATCTTCTCGCTCTGATACCACTTGATGGGGAGCCAAATTTTAACATAAAGAAAAAGACTCAGTTTTTATTCAAAAGCATGGAAAGATTACAATTTCGAACCATGAAAGATTTACACAGTACAAAAAAATGCCAATAGAAGTCACAGTCTTCGTCTCTTCCAGCCTCCGCAATCCTTCGAACAATCTCTTTTTATAATGATAGGCTCTTGCTGCAATCACCGTTTGTAACTGTCCTTGTAACCGCTGCAACGGTCCCCCTGGAACTGCCATAATGACTTCTAGAACTGCCAAATGTCATTCTGTAACGGTCCACAAAAAAGTAGCATGTCGCGATATCGTGACATCTTTTTAACCCGCCTTCTCTTTCCTAGCCGGGTGGCGAAAACGTGACATGTCACGATATCGCGACACTTTTCTGCCTTTTGTTCTCTTTTGCCAATGTGTCATGATATCGCGACACTTTTTTGTCCTTCGACCTTCTTTGTCCAGGTGTCGCGATATCGCGACACTTTCATTTGCTCTCTCTTGCATTCAAAGTTCGTCGCGATATCGCGACATCTTTTATGTCGCGATATCACGACATCTGCATTTAGCTCTTGCCTTTGTTTTGAGGTGTCGCAATATCGTGACAACCTTTATGTCGTGATATCGCGACACTTGAGTTTTTGCTCTCGCCTTTGTTCTAAGGTGTCGTGATATCGCGACACTTGAGTTTGTGCCCGTCGTTGTTCTGAGTTCGTCGTGATATCGCGACAAATTTTATGTCACGATATCATGACACTTGCATTTTGCTCTTGGCTTGGTTCAAAATGCGTCGCGATATCGCGACACCTTTTATGTCGCGATATCGCGACACCTTTCAACACTTAGAACATTTTTCTTGTTTCTTTTGTTTTGTTTTTTTTTTCGGTGATGCAAGATTGTTGTGCTGCCACTGGATGCTCCTACATCAGTTATTATCTACACATTAAATAAGAGTTGGATATATTTCATTAGAAAGAAAATATCATCTTCCTACTATCTAGTTATAGCAAAAGAATACTACATTAAGAGATTATAGTTTTGTACAAGGAACAATTACTAAGTGCATATTTTAAGGAGTAATAAGGTAAGATTAATATTGCACTATACTAGTTGTTCTTTAGATGCACTAAGTACTTTTAGATTACAGTAAAAATTAGTGCATATTTCGAGTTATTATTGAGGGGTTCATTTACAAGAGTTATAAGGGAGATTATTATTGCACTATAGTTATTATTCAAGTTCACTAAAGTTTTTTTAGTTAAAGTGAGTGCATAAATAAAACCTCTAATAGCATATTAGTTGCATTGTTAAAAGCTTGGATTCATTGGTGTTAAGATTATCCAAGTTAGAGGTTAGTGTTGTCTAAGCAAAAGGACAACAAATACATTACATCTTATTCTCAGAGATTAGAGCAGAGAACTTCAATAGGAAACATTTAAACTCAGTGCAAAATTTAGTTTCTAACTCTAATCTATTACAAAGTCTTGCATTACATTGGCACCAGATTTATCCTTCAAATATAACATTAACAAGACAAAAGAAAGGTGTCCTAAAGACACTATTATAGGTAGTAAGGCGCGGTCTCCAAGCGATCATATCATAGAAGTTTGAGGAGCAAAATTCTAACAAAATAGAGGACACACAAAGCTAGGATTTTTGGGTGTTTAAAGACACCAGTTTCAGCGTCTTATCCAACACATACTAGAGCATCCATCGGCAAGCAAAGAGACCTACATAAGGGAGCCACCAAATAATAGGAAGTCTATATCTACAGGTCATTATATTGCAAGGTATATACGTAGAAGAGAACATAAGAATACCTACAATAATACATGTAGAAGATAGCTAGGATCATCTATCTATAGCAAGGAATAGATAGAACATAAAAAAAGGAATAGTGTATAGCAAGCAAAATACAAAGGAAGAATAGAAGGTTCAATACCCAATACTCTAGCCAAGCAAAAGCACTACATTCTACCACTCAAGCTCCATAGAACCTCCTCTCAAATGCCCTTGGATTGTCATAGCTGGAGCCAACCATCATCCTCAACAAAATAGCTTGCAAGAAGGAAATCACTTGTTGTCCAAGAAGCGAAGCTAGCTAGCAAATGGTTGGAATGAATAAGCAATAATAAGGGTTTAACGTTCAAGCCTCAAGTTTGCTAACAAGTTGGAACAAAATGCTCAAGCAAAGCAAAAGACTCGACACGTGCCAAAACAAGTTGTCTTATATGTGGGAAGCACACGCTGCAACCTTCACAAGACGCACACTCAAAGTGGAACTAATTGTAAATTTTAGCAAATGTCTTTGATGGTGAGGCCTAGGTCCAATAATTGCACTCAAACACCAATGAGAAGCGAAGAAAAAACTATTTGAGCACCAACATTCAAAGCCTTGGGAAAGTCTCTACCTCGAACACCTTTGAAGAACACAAGGGCTTATCACATACCTATTGTTGGGTGAATGGTAAGCTACTACATATCATTATAGACTTTCAAAGCACAAAAAAATATCATTGCCAAAGATACTACTAAGCATCTAGGTTTCTATACAATGATACATCTTTAACCCTATTCCCTTACATGGTTGGGTCCAAGAAAGGCAATCAAGGTTAAGGATCAGTATACTTTTGAGTATGGGATGCAAAACAATCACCTGTGACATGGTACAACTAGACATCTATGATATCCTACACAAAATACCATATTTATTTGACTGTAAAGCAATTTAAAAAGCTTGTGCTCAGCAATGGCTTATGCATGCCAAAGACTACATACCACATTCAAGAATGGTTACCTCAACAAAAGGTAACTCTTGTATTTTCCATGCAATATAAGAAGTTAATTTGTCATGTTCAAATTTGTCCTTCTCATGGTCCATCCTAAGCATGAGGGAGCTTTCCCTTGCTACACAAAGCTCAATCACTTCTGCACAATCCTAGCAAATGGATACGTTGCTTTAGCTATACTTACATTTTCAAGGACTTGTAAGGAGTTCCTCATCACTACACTATCAAGCATCAAATTGACTTGTAAAGCAATTTAAAAAGCTTGTGCTCAGCAATGGCTTATGCATGCCAAAGACTACATACCACATTCAAGAATGGTTACCTCAACAAAAGGTAACTATTGTATTTTCCATGCAATATAAGAAGTTAATTTGTCATGTTCAAATTTGTCCTTCTCATGGTCCATCCTAAGCATGAGGGAGCTTTCCCTTGCTACACAAAGCTCAATCACTTCTGCACAATCCTAGCAAATGGATACGTTGCTTTAGCTATACTTATATTTTCATGGATTTGTAAGGAGTTCCTCATCACTACACTATCAAGCATCAAATTGACTTGGTCCCAAGTTCACCTTTGCCCAATAGCCCACTCTACCATTAAATTCAAGAGATTATTTTCTACGGCAAAATTCATCCTACATCATCTCCATGTGGCAACAACATCATGTTGGTGCCAAAGAAGGATGACGTTAAGCAACTATTTGTAGACTACAGTGCCCTCAATAAGATCTCATCGAAATATAAGTATCCTATGACTCACACTGATAATCTCCTACATGAGCTATAGGGAGAAAAGCGACCTAACAATCTTGTCCTTAGCAATGGCTCATGCATGTCAAAGTCATGGAATAAAACACTCCAGGCTACTTACCTCAAAAACAAGGTAAACTTGTATCTGCTAAGAAATTTAAGAGATTAATTTTTCTTGCTCAAAAGTGTCCTCATGGTCCATCCTAGGAAACCTCACATAGAAGCTTTTCCTTGCCACACAAAATTCAATCACTTCTACACAATCCTAGCATATGGATACATTGCTTCAACCATTCTATGAGGTTTTCGAGGACCCAAAAGGAGTTCCTCATCACTACTCTATCAAGCATCACTTTGACTTTGTCCCAAGTAAACAACCCGCTATATGTCATTAGATTCAAGAGCTTATTACTAAAGCAAAATTTGTCCTAGTTCATCTCCATGTGGCAGCCCCATCATGACGGGGCCAAAGAAAGATGGTCTTATTGCCTATGCATAGTCCATAGTGTCGTCAATAAGATCTCAATGAAAAATAGGTATACTATGTCTCACATTGATCTTCTAGACCAATGAACATAGTATTTCACCAAAATTGACTAAAGTCAGTTTATCATCAAGTTCCCATCAACCTTACAGATATTACAAACATTTGGAATACAACATTCAAAACTAAGGAGAGGTTGCTAGAGTGGTCGGTTATGCCATTTGGCTAGACCAACCTGCTACATTTTATGCCTAAAGAATGACGTTTTCAAACCATTCATAAATACATTCATGATAGTCCACTTAGATGACATTCACATCTTTAGTAATAGTTGGGAGAAGCACATCAATCATGTGTCCCAAATTTTGGACACATTGTGCTAGCAAAATTTGCAAGTCAACTTGGACAAGTGCTTCTTTAGTGTCATAGATATCTCATCCCTGGTAAACATCATTGACCATGATAGCATTCGTTTCGATCCAGCCAAGACACACCATTTAGAAATTGTCTACTCCAATATTTTTTATTGAACTCATAATATTTATAGGCTTAATCAACTTCTACCGTAGATTTGTCCCTGCATTCTTGCATGTATCTTGGCCACTTAAGCAAATCATGTATGTCAAAGCAACCTTCTGGTGGACTTCCACTCAACTACAAGCGTTTCAAGAGCTAAAGAAGCACGCAGTGTCAATGCTTAGCCATGCCAAACATCACTCAACCTTTTGGTATTGAAATAGATGCATCTAGCTATGCCCTTAGTTCCATCCTAATTTAACATGGTCACCCAATCACTGATCATTTAGAACCCTTCAACAAGGTGCAACTCTATTCTACCTATGAAAAGGAATTGTACTCCATGCAATAAGTAGTTTGCCAATGGCAACATTACACCATGCATAAGGAAACTCCCGTTTACTCTAAACGTAGACCTCTTCATGCCAAATGAAGTGGATGGCCTACCTATAGCAGTTCCACCTTGTGATCGAGTGTCAAAAGTGAAAGGAGAATCAAGAAACTGACTATCTGAACCATCCATTAGACAGTTTTTGACAATAATGGATGTTTGTGGCAATAACTTTAATGATTGAGCAGCATTGTATGCCAATGACTATGACAATACCAGTGACACCACCCCCTAGTACAAGGCAAGTTAATTCCTGATCATTACTTTATCACCTATGTCAACTATAAGTTCCATTCGAAACACCTTGCCAATGTCTAATGTGGGAGGCACACTACTCTAAAATAGCCAAATATCTTAGTGTCAACAAAACACTTGCACCACTTAAGTGCATTTTCACTTGCCCCAAATATGCCAGGATGTAGACCACCACATTAAATCCTACGTTCCCTGCAACATTGCAAAGCCAACAAATATGAAATTAGGACCCTGCTCTTCATTGTAAAACACTTTCAAACCTTAGGAATTCATTAGCATGGATTATGTGTCAAGTTAGCCTTCAACCAAGAAACAAAATGATTGTATTTTTGTTGTGGTTGATAGGTTTTCAAAGATGTCTAACATGGTTTTGTGTTAAAAAGGCGTTGACGTACCTCAAACTTCTTGAATGATTTTAAACATGTAGGCATCCATTTTTTGGCACAATTACAAAATTTGAAAATTCAAATTCATACGAGAAGTTCAAAAAACAAAATTTGAAATTCAATAAAAAAATCAAGAGAGGAATCTAGTTTTGAAAATAAAAACATATATTTTGGACTTATAAAACATATCACTATGTAAAACATACACGAATAAATACAAATACACAAAAATTTGTTATAGCTTAGACACATTGCTGAAACTCATATTGGACATTATTTTCTCAAAAAAATTCGAATCCAATTAGAGTAATCCGGATGGTTGAAAAAATCCTATCTGATTCAGATTCTATTTAGATATGACACATTTGAACCATTCACCTACATTCAAACACTAGACAAACGGAAATACCAAAGTGATTTAAAGGATGTTGATGCATCTCTTCCACATGTGCAATCATAATCATCCTCGCACTTAGGATGACAGCTTACAATACATTCAATATTCTTACTATCGGGCCTTACATAGTTCCACCAGTTCCAAGCATGCCTTGTGTTTCAGCCTAGCACCCCCTTCGAAATTTGCCTTTTAAAAGATATTAATAACTAGATGTCAACACAAGCCAAGTTAGTGAATAAAGTCTAGTGCTTTCTCCAACACATCCAATATATGCATCACCAAGTTCAATAAATACTTAGGTGCCAACAAAAAAAAATACAAGGACCATGATAAGCATCACACATCTCAAATCTTCATGTTGGAGATCAGGTTTGGCTCCATCTTCAAAAGAATGCTTCTCTAGGCCACATTGAAAGATTCAACACTTGTGCTAACACCATATTGCATTACCTTCGTCTTTTACTTGCCACATCACTTGAGAAGAGATCTTGTTTTCATACACTCATGCTTTGGCCCATAAATCAATCAATTACACACATGATTTCACATACCAACTGTAACTTCTAGTATTTTCATTGGTAATGGTCACAGGTTTAAGCATTCTAGAAGGCACATTTTTAAATAACGAAACAAAAAAGTAGAGTTGGCCTAAAGATTATGTCCAAAGTGAACATGGACTAGACTCAAATGGACCTGTTAATTGTCTTAAAGCACAAAATAGGAGTTTGCATGATTGCTGGAACACGAAGTCCAGATAAAAAGGAGTTAACCTTGACCTTATTAAACCCCTCTATAGTGTTATTTATAAAGTATTTATTCCTTTTTTTTTATGCTTAACCTCCTTTTTACAAGATATTTAAAATATTTTTAAAATAAAATGTTTATTTTTCATCTAAATGGTAAATTCCTCTTAATGCCTTCAAAGCAAGGAATTATTTTCATTGTTATTGGCAAACTACTCTAATCTATAGCAGTTTGCAAGCAATAGATTCCACACATGATTTCAAGGACCGGCTGTAACTTCTAGTATTTTCATTGGTGATGATTGCAGTTCCAAGCAATCTAGAAGGCAAATTTTTAAATAACAAAACAAAAATATTATTGGACCAAACCAAAACAATTTGGATGGCCTTAAAGGTTTTGCTCGAACTGAACATGGACTAGATCCGGATGGACCTGTTAACAGTCTTAAAGCACAAAACAACAATAGTTTGCATGACTGTTGGCACATGAAATGTAGATGAAAAGTAGTTAACTTGAATGTTATTAATTCCCCCTACAGTGTTATTTATAAAGTATTTATTACCCTTTGTATATGCTTGACCTCCTTTTACAAGATACTTAAAATGTTAATTCTTCATCTAAATGGTAAATGCCTCTTAATGCCTTGAAATTGAAAATAAGTCTCAAATTTTTCAACATGGAATACATCTCACATATTATGTGTGTATTTAAGAATAGAACATTATAACTTTGACGACTACATCTCCTTGTCAAATGGGATGGACTCAAGTGATTAAAAACATGGTCTATCACTAATGAAACCCATGTTCAAATCTCCCTAAATGACATACGCGTAATTGCCAAAATCTGGAGTGTAAATCAAGTAAAACAACACATCCAAGTCTGGGTGCAGTGAACCCCAACACACATGGGCAAGATAAATTCTTGCTCGAATTTGGGGGTAGAGATACCCTACCCATTGTAGTGGCTATGCCAAAGGTTACCCCCACCAAAGAGGGAATTAACTAACAAAAAAAAATGATTACATCTCAATGCATCTATGCTTAAAGCAACCAAAAACACAAATCTACTATGTCAAATTTTTCCAATGATGTAACAAATGTTGACATCAAGGAAGACAAACATGATCAAGGACATCTTCGCTCAAACTAGTTCCATAACACCACCCATGTCCACATCCCAAGAGGTCCAGATAGGAATGCATTTCTAATTTCATCTCTACATCCTCTACTCACGGTCCACCTCTTCTCGACAATGAATTTTCTACAATAGTTGTCCATTGTGTCATGCATGTATATGGATTGTAATATATATGAAATATATGATATGTATATTTTCAACACAATGATGTGTTTGAAACGTTTTAGGTCAGAAATTGAATTCTTAGGAGCACTATTTCTAGCTCCCCCAAGGCTAATGTAACCAAGAGTAATATTTGAGTCTCGTTAATCTACTTCTATCACTTGTAGAGATAACTTGCCTAGCTTGGCCTAACACATCCTATCTATTTTGACCTCACATAGTCCATTTTTGTCCCTTGCAGCTAGTTTTGACTTGTCTTAAGCCATTTAAGCGCATGCAATCCATTTTGGTTAGTTTTGGCCCACCTAGCCCATTTTTGTATGTTCTAGGCTATATGTCGGTCCATTTTGGCCTTCTTAACTTATTTTTTTGACCTACCTAAGTTTTCCTAACCTATATTTGCTAAATTCAGCCATGCCTAGTGTGTTTTGACCTTCTAAGATTATTTTCATGTGCTTGATCTATTTTGACCTATCTTGCCTGTTTCAGCTCTATGCTAGCCATTTTGGCCCCTTCCAACTTGTTTTGTCTCATAACATTCTATTTTAGCCCACACAACCTATTTTAGCTCATCTGCATCTATCTCAACCTACTCAATATATTTTTGTCTATTATTGACCCATGTCAACCTCCCTAGCATGTTTTGGTATGTTTTAGCCATCTTGGCCCATTTCAGCCCCTTTTGACATATTTTAGCTTATTTCAGCCTATCTTGTCTACCTCAACCTCTTTCATCTTGTTCCTACCCACTTTGGATTGCCCAACCTATCCCCACCCATCCTATCTGCTTTGGTCCTATTAAGCTTGTTTTGGCCCCTTCCAACTTGTTTTGCCTTATCTCATTCTATTTCAGCCCACACAACATTTTTTAGCCAATCTCCATCTATCTCAACCTACCCAATATATTTTTACCTGTTATTGACCCATGTCAACCTCCCTAGCATGTTTGGGTATATTTTAGCCATCTCGACCCATTTCAGCTCCTTCTGACCTATTTTATCGTATTTGGCTTATCTTAGCTTGTTACAACTATTTTGAATAGCCTAATCTGTTTCAACCTTCTTGTCCTATTTCAGCCCTAATTTGCCCATTTTAGCATTTCCTGACCTATTTGCCTCTTTTGGCCCATTCCAGCCTCCCTGGTCGATTTTGGTCCATTCAAATCTAATTAGCCTAATTTGGCTTTCTTGGTCCATTTTGGTATATTCCAACCCATTTTGGCCCCATTTAACACTATCCTAGAATGTTTTGAAATTCTTGGCCCATTCTAATATGTTCCTACCCTACCTAACCTATTTTTATCTATTTTTACCCACCTAACCTGTCTTGACTAATCTTGCCCACTTTGGTCCTACTAGACCCATTTTAGTCTGTCTTGGCCTATTTTGGCTAGCCTTGACCACTTGGCTTGTATGCTCTATTTTTGCTCATTTTGATCAATTTGACCCACCATGCTAGTCTCAGGTTGCTAATCACATTTCAGGATCTTGGCCTATGCAATCCATTTTTACATTCATTGGCCCATGATGACTTTCTTAACCTATTCTAACCCACCCAATTTATTCTAGTATTTTTTGTTCATTCTAGTATGGTTTGGCCCATCCCACATATTTTCATCCCTTCTAGCCTATCCTCACCTTCTTGACCCATTTCAGCTTGCTTGACCAGTTCTGCCTTTCTTTCCCAACTTGTCCTACTTATTTTGGTCCTAACCAATCCATTTGGCTACTTGTGGCCTATTTTGACCCACCTAACCTAATTTGGCCTTCTTGGCTTGTTTTGGTATGTTCTAGACTATTTATGGCTTATCTCTCCCATTTTGGCCTTCCTAGCTTGTTTCACCTTATCCTAACCTATTCTAACTCTTATAGCCCTACCTTGCATATCTTGACTTGTCCAAACCATTTCAACCCTGCCTAACTTGTATCCTAGTCTATTTTGGCCCATTCTAACCTATTGGATCCATGTTTACTTGTTTTGACCTATTCTAATTATTTTATCATATTTCTATCCATTCTAACATGTCCAGCTTGTTTTGGCTTGCCTAGAATGTTTTGGTCTACTTGGCCTATTTTTAGCCCCTTCCAACATGTTTTGCCTTGTTCTAGCCGATCTTGCCTATCTTGGTCCATTATTGCTTATCCCTAGCATGTTCCATCTGATTTTGACCTTTTCAATCTATTCTTGTATGTTCTAGAGCCTTTTTTACCTATTTTGGCCTACTTTGGTTTACCTTGCTCATCCTAATACATCGTATCTACATTTGCTAGGCATGGTCTATTTTAGCCTAGCATAGCTTGCTAGTCCCATTTTAACCCATTTGGGCTTTCCTATCTTATTTCAGCTTATTCTGATCTATTCTATACTAGTATATTGGATTATTCTAACCTTCCTAGCATGTTTCAACCCCACTTGACTTGTTTTGGTCTCTTTTTTCTTATTTTTACTTATTTTGGCATATTTAGCCCATTTTAAAACTTTTGATCTATCTAGCCCATTATGGTATATTCAAGCCTATCTTGTCTACTTTGGACCCTTCCAATTTGTCTTAGCCCATTCTAGCCTATCTGGCCCTTTCTATTCTTTCCAACTTGTTTTGGTATGTTTTGGCTATGGCCTACCCACTTGTACCATGCCCAACCAATTTTAGCCTAACCTAGCCCATTTTGGCATATTTTGGCTCACTTGGCTCATCTCAACCTATCTTGTCCACTTTGACATTGCCAATCTATTTTAGCTTGTCCTAACCTATTTTGTCCCACTTTGCCCATTTTGGTATGTTTTGACCCATCCTAGCCTCCTTGAACTATTTTCAATCATTCTAACCCATTCTAAACTAGTTCATCCATTTTGGTCTTCCTTGCCTATTTTTGCTATGTTTTGGCCTATCATGCCCAGTTTTGCCTTTCAAATCATCATGGCCAATTTGGTCAATCCTGTTAGAGTATATTACATTATTTTTCATAAGAAAGATCAAGATTCTTGTAAGTTTTATGAAACATTAAGAGTCTTGCAAGGAGACCAAAGGTCATTTGTAAATCTATATTATAGACTCTCGAGTCTACATATTATTTGTAACGAAGTTCTTGTGATATCAATAAAGATTATATTTTACTTTACATGATTCTCTTGTTGATCTAAGTAGTTTGTAGTTGCATTCCTTATTTCATAGAGTAAAATTACTATTAATGGTATCAGAACCACAAGGGACCACCATTGCTACTATCAACTTGAACCTTGTTGCATCTTTGCAAACTGGACCTCTATGCATTGCTACATACAAACACCACTACAAGGGGATTTGATAGGAGAGAGAAAATCTCCATTACAAAGAATTTGGAGAATAGGAAAAAATCTAGAGAGTCTTATTTCATAGTTGAAGGAGTGGCCATTGGAGGAGACTTGAAGAAAGCTCGAGGTAGAAGAAACTCCTAAAAAGAACGAGTCACATAAAATTTGGGGCAATTGTCGCTATCCAATGATAAGCCAAAAAGAAGAGAGGATTGAAGAGGCCACAAAGGTTTTGAGAGAAGGAGATTGTTGAAACAGATATTATACGTAGGAGAATACTAGCAAAAGGAGAACATAAAGGTATGCAAAATTGGTACAATACAAATTTATTATCTGAACATTACATCAAGGTTTAAGACCACCATATTATTTGTGTTCTGCATTTTAGTTGGAATTTGAAAATTAAGAACTTTAAGGAGTTCTTTATATTATTTGTGATCTACATTTTAGTTGGAATTTGAAAACTAAGAACTTAAAGGAGTTCTTTAATATTAGTAATATTTACTCCTTAAGATATGCAAAGATAAAGTAGCAAAATAAAGGAGAAATAAGAAGTACATAGTATTGTTAATGGATGCTATGTTATATAGTCTTTAAGCAATGCAGATTTACTAAAGTAAAGTGAAAGCAATAGATTAAGCTAAGTGAAGACAAAACAAGGGTTAAAAGTTTGACAAAAAAAATCTAATTGTTAAAAGACATTAGGACGTGCATAAGCATCTTGAATGAGCACAAACATCGAGAGCCATCGAGAGAAGGCATCATCATAGAAGAATAATTGTTGCTCAAAATAGCAAGAGGAACCGCCACTCAAAAGGAGTGTTACCATTGCTCTGAGGGAAAGCAATCAAAATTTACATCGTTGAAGAAATATGGATAGAAGCTCCACACCATCATAGAAACATAGACGAGATCTACAACATTGGACATATTGAAGAAACAAAGCCATTAGAGAAAGCGTCAAAGTAGTGAAGATGTCCGCCTTTGAAGAAGGATCTTACTACTGTGAAAAGTGAGCACAAAAATCCATTGAAGGTATGGAATGCAATAAGTTTGGAATAATATTGTTTTACATTGAAAGCATAAGCATAGAAGCAACAGTCTACATGCATGAACCATGTTGTTGAACGTTAACGAAGTTTTGAATAAGCATTAAAAATAATGCCCATTGCAATAATACCATCCACCAATAAAGGAAAATGTCTTATAAGCAAAGTGAAAGAGTTGGAGCACCAAGTGGCACATACGAATCAGGAACGTGAAGGGTCTAACATCTAGTCCATCAAGTGGTAAGCATAAATCAGAAGGTCAAAGGTCTTTTCGCACCTAGTCAATAAAACATCCTCCTAAAGGCACCAAAACATTGAAGAAGTCTATTAATGAAGATGGCAGAGTAGTGTAGAATATAGTGTGCAAATATTACCATTGATTAGATGTAGTAAAGGGAGAATATTTACAAGGATACTTAGATTCAGATTATGTAGGGTCAACCGATGATAGAAAATCTACTTCAGGTTACATTTTTTATATGGGGTCAAGCCGGAGATACAACTTGTGAAACTTTATGGTTATAGTATATCTTATTTGATATGGGAATAAAAATAAGTCCTACTCTAATTCATTATGATAGTCAGGGGGTACTCAATCTAATCAAAAATCATGTTATAGATGAAAGAACAAAGCATATTGAAGCTCAATGTCATTTCATCAGAGATCGTTTTCAAAATCATCATATCAGTTTGAATTATGTTCCTACTAGCGAGTAGGTAGCAAATATTTTCACAAAATCTCTAGGTAGAAACAAGTTTTAACCTTTCAGAGATCAACTATGCAGTTCAAGGTAAGATTACTACAAATAATGTAATACAGGGGGAGGGGGGTGTTAGAGTATATTACATTATTTGTCATATGAAAGGTTAATATTCTCGTAAGTTTTATGAAACATCAAGATTCCCAAGAAGACCAAAGGTCATTTGTAAATCTATATTATAGACTCTCGAGTCTATATCTTATTTGTAACAAGTTCTTGTGATATCAATAAAGATTATATTTTACTTTAAATGATTCTCTTGTTGATCTAAGTAGTTTATAGTTACATTCCTTATTTCATAAAGTAGAATTACTAACAAATCCTAGCTTATGTAGTCTATTTCTTCTTATTTTGGTCCTTTTTGATCTCCCCAACCCATTTTGCACCATTTTGACATGACCAACTTGTTCTACTCTTCTTGGCTTGTTCTAGTATATTCTGCCTATTTCAAATTGTTTTGGCCCATCCCCTTTGCCACCTACTTAGATCCATTCCAATCTACCCTAACTTGCCCATCCTATTTTGGCCAATCATAGCCTTACCAACCAGGTTTACCCTTATCGACCTGTTTTGCTAGGATTCAATCATCTTTAGCCCTTTGTATCCTCTTTTGGTTTATCCCAACCTTCTTGGCCTATTTAGGCCTATTCTAGCTTATTCTAACTCATTTTCTCCTAATTGGCCCCTTCGGGCCCTCTTGGCTTGTTTTGATATGTTTCATCCCATCCTAACCACTTCAAACCTACCTAGCCCATTTTAGCCTATCTCACTCGTCCTATTTTAGCTCATCTTGGTCTATTCAATCTTTTTTGGCCTATCAAGTTTACCCAATTTGTTTCTATTTGTTTTGGTCATTTATAGCCTCCTCGACCCATTTTTTATCCATTCTGGTCCATCCTTCTTTGCCAACTATCTAGTTTTTTGTGATCTTGAAGCAATAAGTCTAAAGTTGGTCTTTCAACTTGTGGAGGGAGTAATGAATGTTCTGCATACACAAAATAATAAGGTGTTTTCCCTGTAGCTCTTTTAATAGAAATCCTATCAACCCATAAAGCAAATTTTAATTCACTATTCCATCTCCTTTTATTTTTGCCAAGAGATCTTTTTATTCTAGTGATAAGATATTTGTTTCATGATTTTGCTAAGTAATTTCTTTGCTTATAGTAATTAGCTGAATAAGCTAACTCAAGAGTAGATGAAGACATGTCCAGAACCTCTATTGCAAAGGTATCCATACCTGCACCTCAGAAAAAAATTGTTTTTGGAATTGATGATAAAATAGGGGATATTTAATTGCATGACGAAGAAGATGACATGGTCAAAATGAATAAAGCTATGCATGAGAAAACTGTAGATCTTCTGCATTGGAAATCCAAAGACTTGAGAAGCCAATTGGAGATAAGGGATAAGGAAAAGGTAGAAATGCAAGCTTTGATCAATATCCTGCAGGAATAGTTGTCTCAGGAAAAATCCACACAAGAGCCTCCTCCAGTTAAGAAAGAAATAGATTATGCAGTCTGCCTCTCCAAAATTAGAATAGAAATATCTTTTAAGATACAGGAAAGGATTGATAGGATCACATAAATGTTCAAATAGATCAGAGTGATCCAATTCACTACCAAAGAAATGGAAAGTTTGCTATATCAGAAAGGGCAAGACTTGGAGATTATTCTTCCCACTCTCCCATTAATGGTAGAATATTTTGAAGAGATGTAGAATAAGGAAGTATTCCTAGAAGATGGCTCTGAAAATAAAAATAATCTGGAATTCATGAAGGCATCAATGTTTAAAGTAAACTTGGGGAGGTGATACAACGATACAACAAAAATGCCTTTTTTTTTGGATAACATAAAAGAAAAGATGGCAGATATTGGATTATCATTAGAAGAGATCCTAGAAATTTCCAGCATAGAAGACCTCATCATGAACAAGGTTGAGGAGTTTGACTGTGAACCTGATGATGAAAAAGAGATGGCCATATATGCTACCTTCTTGGTCAACACTATAGATTCCCTGGTTACTATGTCTATGAAAAATAAATTCTTTATCAATATATAGAAAAGTAGGATCCTACAAGAGATGAACATAGTGAGTTTTTTATAATATTTCATACTGATGCATGGGTGCTCATTAAGAAACAGATTAGAAGACTTTAGCAAAAAAAAAAATGAAAGAAACCAGAGTACGAGGTCTACAGTGGAAGCTAAAAACACCTCTAGGGGAGGAAATAAAGATTACTAAAATAGGCTAGAGTTCAAAAACAGGGGAAGAATATGCATCAAAGGTACAATCAACTAATCAGTAAGACTAGTCAACAATAAATCACAATGTAGATGAGTATCACCTTTTTGAAAGAGATCGTAATCAAATCCAAGTAAAACAAAGCAATGGGGGATATTTATGTAGTTTTTGAAGATCAAGAGATATTGTGATAACTATAAGGCCAAGATGAAGCTAAAAATAATTGAATCAAGAACCAGAAGGCTATAAAATCAACAACCATGATCAAAATCAACATCAAGCTTTAGAGATAGCAAATTCTTGCTAAGAGGTATACTTGAGTGCCCTGTGGTTGTGTTGTTGTATCCCCTTTGTGTCTATTTTTCCTTTTCATCCCTCATTTCTTCCCCTTTGTTGTGCAGGTGTTGATAGAATAACACTCAAGAAGATGAGATTATTTCTAGATCTATTGAGCTTGAGGTTTAGAGACTTTTCTTTTACAAAATTGGAACAAGAAGAGTAGAAGGATTCTATTACATTAATTAAACAAAACTTCTTCGTTGTATTAACACATTTTAACAAAGTTAAATGGCATTTTGCCAACTCTGCATGTAATATTCATTAGAATTTAATACAATTATGGGTTTTGATTCTATCATACCTTTTGTTTTCAGTTCTATGTGTGACTTCATTGCAAATTACATTATTTGAATGTGTTATGAATGTTTCTCTTCTTGGCTAATTGTTAGATTTATTATGATATTCGAATTATCCTAGTAGTGCCAATTTCTCTTTCCCCCATTCTCTTTGTTCATTTGATAAGCATTGTTAAAATTGCTATAACAGCCCAATGAATCTAGGCACCGGTATAAATATAAGGCATGATTAGAGTTGTTGTCCATGCTTGGTAACTTTTAATATAAGTAGTGTATAATTAAAATCTAGACTACTTAAACTTGTAATATCTTAAGTTTTTCACAAAGGGTTTCCTTAACCATTTTGGTTCCATTTTGGTTCTTTTAAAATCATAGCAATACATATTATATTTGAATAAAGAGGCAAGTTGACCAGAGCCTGTAACAACTCATTGGTTCCAAATAAATTCTTGTAGTGTGACAGCTCAACCCTATGGATGCAAGAAATTGTTCCAATAGTTTTTTGACGTTGTTGTTGAGGAGAACTTTTTTAAAATAGATTGTTTATCATCATTCTGCTATAAAACCAATTCTTTTGTACAGATTGCATATTCTGTGTGTTTGGTGGTGTTGTGAAGGTTCTGTTGTATTACAATTTATGTTGTGAATGGTTCTAAGTAGTACTATTATAGGGTTACTTGATGTTTACTTTCAGGTTCTATGTAGCAACAGGGAAGAAAATCCAAGTATTATCATTGTAGGTACAGGAGATTGGGAGAGGAAGATTGTAGACATCTTACTTTGACATCTAAACTAGTCGTCCGACAATTAACCATCTAGCCTCCCATACTAGACGTCTAACCTGGTCTTATACATCCAACTTCTAATGCTGGACCAGACATCTATTCCCCTGTGATTAACGTCTCACATAGTCCTTAATCGTCTAGACTTGTAGACGTCTAATCCAATGCTATACATCTAACCTGTAGATGTCTAAATCGAGTGCCTAGATGTTTAGACTTGTAGACGTTTAATCCCAATCCCTAGATGTCTAGACCTGTCGATGTCTAATCCTACCCTATCGATGTATAACCTATAGATGTCTAACCTGAAGTATCTAGACATCTAGCCTGTGATGGCAAGATTCCTGACATCTAGTCTTGATGTCTAGACAACTACACTCAGACATCTAGTTCTCTGATGTCTAGACTTAGCCGTTGAAGTACATAGCACCCAAAGTCTGTAAATGGTCATCCTGACTATCATCATCCCTTACCCTAGGAATGTTGATGCATTTTTGGCACTGTTGTTTGATCCCGCCTAGATCTGATAGTGGTGGTTTTCCAAGGCGTTCGAAGGTTAATTAAGTCAAGTTATTTTGGTTGGACAATTAAATAAAGGTTAATAAGACTAATATTAATGCCTAATCAAGGTTAATAATGGTATAATATGTTGTTAATCCTCCCCCTTTTGTCCTATTAACCTTTGCACAGGTTTAAAGGAAATTGATGAGCATGCACGACTTGGACTCGATCTAATGGTGGGTGCACAAGAAGATGGTCTGATTATAAATGCCAATGATTTAATCAAAAACTATTAAAGTTTTTAATCATTGATTAATATAAATAAATCGAGATTATGTGCAGGTTTAACACTTGATTAATGAACGCAATGATTATTAATTTTCAGCCTAAATATTTCTAATTAAATGGTTGTTAACCATGGCTTTTTCAACCTTATGCATATGAGTAACTTGGTATACGTTTACATACATTGGTGGACTAACAACCATGTAGGTTCTGGGATATCAATGGTAGCGATTGAAATAAACAAGATCTAATGGTAAGCATGGCATTTGATACTCAGATTTTAGAGGGGTAAGTATTATGGATAAGGTACCTTAAGTTTTGATTAGTCTTTGACTAACTGTAATGATAAATCTTAGGCTAAGGTAATCCAATTATGATATATTCTTCCTTTGGACTAAACAACATGTAGATTGGTAGATCTTGATGGATGCACACCTCTATGATCACATCTAATGACCAGTCTCTAGAAAGATGACCACTTTTTAACATTATATCTATTTTTGAGCTAACTCTTCTACAGGGCCAAGGTGGCAGAATGTTTTACAAAAATTCCCACAAAAGCTACCACTACCACATTCATAATTCCACGTCAGAAGGGGAAGTAGCCTAGTGACCAATCAAAAAAATGTAAATGATTACAAGTACATAAACCAAAGTCCTTGCGGATGTACAGGCCGAGGAAAATCATATACCATAACTACCCGATTTTAGAAATGGTTAACCGTCCATTGGCTGAATTCAAAAGGTAGTTGGTGACACTGCATTGATGATACTCTGTATGAATACAGTGAAGCCACTCCACCCTCACTTACTTAAACCCCCACTATCGAGCACCACTACCACCCTGGTTATCTTAGAGCGAAGAATTGTTGTGGATGAGCAACGAGTTAGAGATAATTTAGAAGAGTGTGTTCTAGTGAGTTAAAGTGAATTCTGTGAGCAGAATGGCCACCTAGGGAACTACTTTCACACCTAAGGACATCCAAGAGATGGTGAAATTCGTCATAGACCAGACACTATATCGAGCTCCTCGACAAAGTAGTTGTTGCAATGGAAATGTATGATTTCTCCAAGCAGTCTAGGCAAAACAAGAAATTGACACTGGACCAACAGTATGAAATTGAAAACACTTGTGTTCAAATATTTGAATCGATCGAGGAGAATTCACAATGCTATCCATGGCTATTAGTTGATTTTTTCCATAAAGCGAATAAGTCACAATACCTATGTGCTCCCAGAAGTAATAGGTGGACCAGCAATGTGGGGAAATTGATATGTCCTAAAGTGTATTACTCTGCAGACTTGATGGCATACGAAGAAAACACCAAAACCTTCCAAGACAACAAGGATCGGACAATGTTCAGCA
The DNA here is from genome assembly GCA_028583015.1 of Wollemia nobilis. Taxonomy (NCBI): domain Eukaryota; kingdom Viridiplantae; phylum Streptophyta; class Pinopsida; order Araucariales; family Araucariaceae; genus Wollemia; species Wollemia nobilis. The sequence continues at coordinate 12,567 of JAQPPZ010004350.1, read as the reverse complement.
TCGTACCTAAGTACATCAATAAAGTCTTCAAATTTACATTTTCGAACACATTGCTAATCCACCAGGTAATCGAAATACAATCTCATAGGTTAACTAATTTAGAATCATTCAAAATATTGTTCGATACATATGAGAAAATAAAATAGATGCCCCAATTCTCCCACTACTCAATTCTCATGCACCTATTGGTTGGGAAATTAGAAGATGAAAGTGAAAGGAGGCTAGGGGCCACTGAGAGTCCTTATGTTCAGAATAGATTTTGGAGAATGCACGAAGGACGCACTCACTTGGGTTGGTTTTGTGATAATTTCATGCTGGAAATTCACTGGATATTAACAGGCAACCTCCTTAAGATATTAAGACTCGGAGTACAAGCTTTCCTCAAGGAAAAATAAATAGGGGACTACTTCTTCTTGAAAAGCTTCACGTACATAAGGTTTTATGGGGTCAAAATTCCCCCTAAAATGTTACCAATGTATTGCCCCTTTTCTTTGGCTGCCCAAGAACTGGTGAGATAAGTTGCAAAAGAAGCCAAAATAAGACAAGCAAAAAAGCATGATCGAGTCCCCTGGCTCAACATTCCCTGCAAATTTAGTTATTATATCTTCATAGGGTATCTAGCCCTGTTCAAGGGCATGTACGATTTAGAAAGCTTGGAATTCGAAGAAATAACTTGGAGACCCTATGATCCTGTTGGAAAATACAGAGAGATGATAGCCCAAAAATATGCTTGGGTCAAAAACAAGAAGGACCAATACGAGGAGGAGCTCTTAGAAGCTATAGAGAAGGGGGAAGATTTATGTGAAGTATGGGAGAAATTCCCTTATGCTCACAGAGGTAATTCATAAGTGCAAACACCATATGAATACCCCGTGGAGTTGAACGCAATAAGGAGGATTTCTATGGATTTAGAAGCCCCTATTTCCTGACCCCTACTCCAACAATCAGAGATGATCCTATATTGGAAATTATAGAGGAGCAAGGCATCGATCAAATGGAGGTCACGGTGAGTATGGTCGAAGTAGTTGAACAACAAATTCAAGTCCTTGAAAGCCCTCACCTCAGGATAGAGGCAGTGCCTAGCACTTCATAAAAAGATCCCATAGAATCTGATACAAGGAAAGGGATAGAAGTTGTAACCGCACCCTCCCAGGAACTTGAAATTCTATAAAAGCTACCTGTAGCCCCTATTCTTGATTAGTTGTTAGCCCTTACTAGTGTGAAAAGGTTATCCCTATAGGCTATTCCCGGTTCACCAAAAATTAATGACAAAGTAGTACCAATCCCATCAGTAATACAAATGAATATGAGGAAAGTAGGTGAGAACACAAAGTTAAATGGCAAGAAGTTATGTCTACCCCTAAGGCAAAGAAGTCTAAGTTGGCTCTAACCTCAACAAAAGTTACACTAAAAAGGTTAGAAGAAGAAATAGTTTTTAGTGTTGCCAGTGAAAAAGAACTACATATAGTAGCAGGAATGGGTGGCATGGAGAAAGCTTTGATGTAGGAGTAGAGGAAGATATGTCCAAAACATCTCTTGCAAATATATCCATACCTGCACCGTATTAAAGAGTTGTATTAGAGTTCAATGGCATTCTACCAACTTTGCATGTAAATTCATTGGAAAATTAATACAATTATGGGGTTCAATTATGCCATTTTTGTCATCAGTTCTATGTATGACTTCAGAGCATATTATATTATTTGAATGTGTTATGAATGTTTCTTTCATTGGCCAATAGTTAGATTTATTACGATATTCGAATAAATTTAATAATGCCAATTTCTTCTCTTCCTCCTTTCTATTCATATTAAAAGCATTGTTAATTTGCTATAACAACCCAATGAATCTAGGCACCAGTCTACATAAGGTATAGTAAGAGTTGTTCTCTTTGCTTGGTTAAAATTAATAAAACTAAGTTGTACTTATTATCTGGAGTGCGTAATACTCTTAAAATTATAAGTTTACCATTGGGGTTTCTTTACCCATTTTGGTCTTTCTAAATCGTCTTTCTAAATCAAGCAAATATATCTTTTACAAGAATAAAGAGGTATTTAATAGCTTGTTGGCTTCAAACAAATTCTTGTAGTGTGACAAATAAATCCTATGGATGCAAGAAGTTATTCCAACAGGACCAAAATGGGCATGATAGACTAGGACATGTTGTGTAGGCCAAAACAAGATAGGAAGACTAAAACAAGTTAGGAAGACCAAAATGAGTCATGTGTGATAGAAATAGGATAGAGCATACCAAAATAGGCTAAGAAGGCTGAAATAGGCTAGGTCATGCAAAAACATTCCAAAATAGGTTGAGAAGATTAGAAAGGATCAGGTGGGTCAAAACTAGCCAAAATGGACAACATTGCCAAAAACAAGTCAAGACAAGCTAGTATAGGCTACAAGGACCAAAATGGGAAGGATATGTCAAGTTGAGCTAGTTAGGCCAGAATAATCCAAACCATAATGAAATAGGCTAGGAATGGTAAAATTTGTCAAGTAGCCTAAGGCCAAAAAAAGTGAGAATATATCATAACTAGCCAAGACAACTAGAATAGGCTAGGTGGGTCAAATGGGTTGAAAGGTATTATACTTAGTAGCCTAAGGCCAAAAAAAGTGAGAATATATCATAACGAGCCAAGACAACTAGAATATGCTAGGTGGGTCAAATGGGTTGAAACGTACTAAAGTAGGGAAAACATGTTAAGCAAGGCCAAAACATGTTAGTCAAGAAGATCAAAATGGGCCAAGTAGGGAAAAATAGGCCAAAACATGCCATGATTGGCAAAGATGACAAGAATAAGTTAAGACAAATGGGTCAAGACGACTAGGACAAGTCAAAATAGGTTGAGAAGGGCCAACATGGAAAAAGAAGGTTAGATTGTGCTAGATCATACTAGAGCATTCTAAGCTGGGATAAGAGAGAAGGGACAAATATGGGCGAGATAGGCCAAAATATACCTAAATAAGCTAGGAAGACCAAAATAGGTTAGATAGGTCAAAATGGATCAAGGATGACATAATGGGCTAAAACATAAAGAAAAAAATTGAGCGGGCTAGGTTAGGTAAATTATAGGCTAGGCAAACCAAAAGAGGTCCATGGGATAGGACATGCTAAAATGGGCTAGGATAGACTAATATTGGGTAGGTAGGGTTAAAGTGGGCAAGATGGGCTAGAACATACCAAAATAGTTTAGGATGGCTCAAACAAATTAGAACACTAAAATGGGTCTAAATGGGTAGGACAAGCTAAAATGCATCCAAATAAACTAGGATGGACCAGGAAGGTTTAAATGGGTCAATGGGTAGGACAAGCTAAAATGCATTAGTAGGCCAAGACTAGCTAAAGTAGGAAGGATCATGATAGTAGGTCAAATGGGTTGAAACGTACTAAAGTAGGGAAAACATGTTAAGCAAGGCCAAAACATGTTAGTCAAGAAGGCCAACATGGGCCAAGTAGGGAATAAATATGCCAAAACATACCATGATTGGCAAATATGGCAAGAATAAGTCAATACAAAATGGGTTGAGACAACTAGCACAAGTCAAAACAGGTTGAGAAGGGCCAAAATGGAAAAAGTAGGTTAGATTGGGCTAGATCATACTAGAGCATTCTAAGCTGGGACAAGAGAGAAGGGACAAATATGGGCGAGATAGGCCAAAATATACCTAAATAAGGTAGGAAAACTAAAATAGGTTAGATAGGTCAAAATGGATCAAGGACGACATAATGGGCTAAAACATATATAAACAAGTCGAGCAGGCTAGGTTAGGTAAATTATAGGCTAGGAAAACCAAAAAAGGTCCATGGGATAGGATAGGCTAAAATGGGCTAGGATAGACTAACATTGGCTAGGTAGGGTTTAAGTGGGCAAGATGGGCTAGAACATATCAAAATTGTTTAGGATGGCTCAAACAAATTAGAACACATCTAAATAAGTTGGGATGGACTAGGAAGGTCTAAATGGATCAATGGGTAGGACAAGCTAAAATGCATCAAGTAGGCTAAGACTGGCTAAAGTAGGAAGGATCGTGATAGGCTGAATTATACCAAAATAGGATAGGGACGACGTAACTAGAGAGAAAAAATAAAATTAATGTGTCAAGCAAACTAGCATAGACTAGAAGGGATCAAAATGCATGGTATGAGGGATGGACTAAAATAGGCCAGAACATACCAAAATGAGTTAAGAAGATTGGAATAAGGTAGTCAAAGGATAGAACATACCAAAATGAGCTAAGAAGATGTGCTAGGTCCCTGGGATAGAACATACCAAAATGGGCCAAGAAAGATAAAAAGTTCCAAGTAGGCCAAGGAAATTTGGAAGGGGCCAAAATGGGATAGGAAGGGTAAAATGTGCCAAGCAAGCCAAGGCAAGTTCGAAGAAGCCAAAATGGATGAGATAAATCACAATATAGTATAACAAGCCAAGCTGGTCATAATAGGTTGGAAGGGCTAGAATGGGCTAGAGGCTGAATGGGCCATTAAATGATATGGGTGGGGCTTAAACGGGTTAGGTGTGTCCAAAATGTATTAGGAAGATCAAAATAGTCCAAGTAGTTCATAATATGTCAAAACAAGACAAAACAAGCCAATGAGACCTGAATGGGCTGAAACAAGATAGACATACTGGGCCACGACTAGTCAAAGTGGATGGCGTGGGTCAAGATGAGTCAAAATGACCAAATTGATTTGAGATAGGCTAAACATACCAAAATAAGCTAAGAAGGGGAAAGGAAAGCTAGAATATGCTAAGATAGGTAAGAAGGGAAAGAGATAGGCAAGATGAATTAGAATATGCCAAAACAAGGCAAAAGCGATCAAAATATACCAAAAATATAAGAATATATAGACTAGGTTGGAAAAAAGGCCCAAATGTCATAAAATAGGCAAAAACAGATCAGGCATGTTAGGATGGGCCAAAAAAAACTAAAATTGGCTAGATAAGGCAAACATTGGCAAGATAAATCAAGCTAGGCCAAGAAAATCCAAAATATGTAGGAGAGTTAAGGATAGGTTAGATGTGCCAAAATGAGGTAAGAAGACCAAAAAGAAGGAGGTACGGTAAAAATAGACCAAAACATACCAAAATAATCTAAGAAGTCCAGAATAGGTTAGGCTCATTGAAATGGATAAAAAAAGGTTCAATAGGATGAGCTAAGATAGGACAAAATGGGCCACAAGGGGCCTAAATGGATTGGGGGAGATTGAAAGATGTGGGACATAATATGTATGTTGTAATAGGAAAAATAAAACTAGAATGGGTAGGGAAGGGAAAAATTGGTTATGTAGGCCAAAATGGGTCAAGTAGACTAAGACAAGCTAGAAGGAACCAAAATGAGCAAGATAGGCCTATGTAGGCCAGAACATACCAAAATGACCCAAGAAGACCAAAATGGTTTGGATGAATTAGAATAGGTCGGGCACTACTAAATCATAAACTCAATACCACACCAATACTAAAGATTCCTAACCCTCAAGGGAACTTTTTCAATAAGCACAGATGCATCATTGGAAGGATTAGGAGGAGTACTATCTCAAGAGGAGTCAATGGTGGCGTATACTTCAAGGAATCTAAATAAGCATGAAGTTAATTATACCACAAAAAGAATATGGTGAAGTAATTTCATACTTCATGCTCATTAGCTGGTTGATATGATTTTTAGCTAAGGGCTCATTTTCATTATTAAATTTAATTATATTTTGGACCATTTGAGTCAACTCCTTGAGTTGTTGTGCTAACTCTTGCTTATTCTTTTCACTACATTCTATAGACACCTAAATTGTGTCATATTGAGAAGGCTACCTAAATCGACCCCTTTTGGACCATATGACTCACCTTAGGCAACTTTAAAGTTAAAATAGTGGTTTTTACCACTTAAATAGGGACATTTCCCTTTTATAACCCCCTTGGACACTTAAGCCCTTTCCTACACTTAGCCCTTGGTCACCATGTGACCACCCCTCTAAAAGTTGACCTTAGGTGCATGCATGACCTAACCTTGGTTTAACCTAACCTAAAGACACCTCATCACTGTCCTCACCTTGCTCCCAAGCCTACAAATACCCCTCTCATTTGAGAGAAAAACATACATAACAAGAAGAAAAAGACAGGAGGGGATATCGAGAGGGCTTGACGAAAAGAATCACTATTGTTATGTTGCTCGAATCTTGGTTCATGTATGCAATACTCGTTATCCATTTTATAGTTGCATATTTCATTTTCGTTTGATCTATCTTAACAGGTGCTGCTAAATCTTTTTGTCTATTTGCATGTGTGCAGGTTTCAAGTTTGAAGATTCTAGGTTCAACAAGATCAAATCGATTCGAAGGTTTAGATCCAACATGGTGGTTACGACAAATCCACCTCCAACATTGAGTGCAGCAAAAAGAAGAATACGACACCATACCATTTATTGTAAAAAGGGGATTGGCTCCTTTGGCAGTTGGATTGTAAAAAAACCCTTTTCAAAGTGGTTTATTGTAACTGAGAGTTTATTTTTAGTATAATAAAAGAGTTTTGGTTTTTGCATGGTGTTCTCTATTTTTTTTGTATACAAAGTGGCGATCACAGTTCTTCCCCACTAATCCTTGTTTCTTTTATGATTGAAGAGGTTGTTGATTCACAAATCAAACTAGCTAATGAGGTAGGTGTCCTTAATATTCTACATCTATAAAAACGAAAAAACCATCATCACTATTTTTTTGTTTTTATTCGTTTTTTTTTTTATTTAAAAAAAAAAAACAAACTCAGTATTTTTTTTTTTTTAAGATTCATTTTAATTAACAAAAACATAGTGTTTATATTTTTATTTTTATTTTTCATTTTGTATAAAAATAAAAAATTAAAAAAAAGAACTTGCAGGCTTCTCTTCTCGCTTCCCCCTTCCATCTCTCCACAGAGCCACTCTGCCCCCTCTCACCCATGGAGCCCTAGCTCTACCCTCCATCGCCTCACCCGTGGAGCCCTTACTCTGCCCTCCCCTCACTCGCGACTCCCTATCGTAGGTACCCATCCTTGTAGAGTCCTAGCTTTGCCCCCCTACTCACCCATGGCTCCTTTTTGTAGGCACCCAACCCCGGTGCACTCCTCCCATTCCCCTTTGCAAAGGTTGCATGACACGGTCCCTCGCACCACAACCATACACTATGCTGAGGGCCACATAGCATAGCCCCTGCACACCCCCAAACCTTAACAAAGGGCCACGTTACACGCAATCCTTCACCCCATATTCTTAGGCTGGATGTTGTGCTGTGTCGTACAGGCCTACACTACGCAGGCCTGCGCTACACAAGCCTGTAATGCACAGGTCCAACAGACCTGTGTTGCACAAACCTGTAACGCACAGGTCTAAAAGGCCTGGGTTGCACATAGAATTGGAATAGCCTTTAAATTAAAGGAGATGAAGACCGATAGGAGCGAGGGTCCCCATCCACACTTTCATAAGGTAAGGATAAGCACTCAACTATTTAAATTTTTAAAGAGATTTGCTCTCCTTGGGTTTTTTAAAGGGACCCTTTATTTTAAAAGGGTTTTTTAAGGGTCTTTATTTAAAAAATATTTTCTCTATTGTTTTAGAGAAAGGGCCAAGAGGGGGGCTTATTTTTAAGGTATTCAACCTATTGATCGATAAGGAGAGAGAGGAGAGTAAGCATAAGTAAAATAACTCAATTGGGACCTCTCTTCCCATTTATAAAAGGAGCAAGGAGAGGGGAGAGAATTTCTATCCATAATCAACGATAGCAAACCTCTATAAGAAGGATACTTCAAAAGGTTATCTTGTCTATAGTTGTGTGTGAGCACCCTTTCCCGTATTTTAAAAGATTGAGTGCATAGAAGATGGATACACCTACCCCTCCACCCTCTTTAAAATAGAGAGGTGTGCTCTCTATATGATTGGGTTTGTTCACTCATATGTTTGTTGTTGTTTTCCATGCTTTGAATTTAAATATGAATAGAGTAATAACATCATATTGGGTACTTTGTTATTCTATATATAAATTGTTCATTAGGTGGAAGAGTAAGTTGTCATTGTTTCTAAAATATCCATCCAATCGATATACCCTAGGGTTATGGCCAAAATTTCATTACCTTGCCTTGCCTTTGCCTTTCAAATAGCCATTGTTAGTAGGGCTAGCCTACCAGGGATAGAGAGGGCGTTCTATCCTCATTAACTTCTTTATGATCTCTATCAAGCCTAATATAAACTAAGAATATCCTTAGAGATCCATCATTATGATTTTTAAGGTCTTAGAGTAGCTTCTAATAAGTAGCAGGAATCTCCTCTATTTTAGGTTGAGCTAATATGCATCTCTAAAAAGATATCTTTGGTTATATCTCTATAGGCATCCTTGATTTGGTATCTTTGGTAGCATTTATGATACATCTTTGAAGTCATATTACTTGAGTAATAATGATGAACAAGCCCTTTAAAAAACCAATAAGCGCATAGAATAAAAATGATTATGAGGGATTATTTTGATTTATAATCATTGAGAGGTGAAAATGATGGGTGGGCTTACTAGATCCATGCATTCTTGATTGGTGTATCTAAGCTTGCTCTAGTTGAGCATCCATTCAATGGGAACTAATCCATTCATTCATAATACTACTACCCTTTTAAAATAGAGGCCAAATCTTTTAGATAGGTCTTAGAAGTACTCCACCCCCTTAATGAATGACCTCCTTAAATTTAAAAGTGAAGAGTGAATCTTACCTTTAATAATAAAGAGGATAGTACAAACCTCTCTTTATTTTAAAATAAGGGTTTAAAAGGTTTCTAAAGCAAGAAACCTCTCTTATAAGGTACAACGTCCCTCTTAAGAAATATTTCTCAGATGGGGGCTTTTAAAAAGCTTTTCACGAAAAGTGATCCTCTTTAATAATGCTTATTCAAACCTCATTAATAGAGTAGAATTTTGCATCCCCAAATTTTTGCTTACCTCACCAGCTTTTCAAAAGGGAGAGAGAGCACTTGCTTTAATATAGAGAGGGTTACCCCATTGATAAAGAGCAAAACAAATGGCCTTATTATGCTTAAAGTTTCAAGCTTTTATAAAATGATGAAAGAACATAAACATCTACCTGGCACCAACAATTACCTTTAGAATACGAGCTGTATCCAAGGGAGAATACAAGGTGGGATCAATTGATCCCTTTAGTGGTGTCCGAAGTATATATTATATTAGAGCGGACAAGATTTTTTTAATACATTGAACAAAACCTATTCCTCTTTAAGGTCATTTATGACATAGGACAGTGGAGACACTATAATTAATGAGGGTAATCCCCCCACTTTTAGAGTTGGTCAACTTGTAACAACTAGCAAGATAAGATAGATCGACCCTGAGGCTCTCTATATTCTCACTCACTATGTAGTAGCGAGGTAGGGTAATGGGTCATCATAGCTTCATTCTCTCTCTATGATAGACAAGGAAGGATTCTTTTTGTGGTGTTTAAGTGAATTTCTAATTCGTGAGGGAGGAGAAAGACTCAACCTATACGATCAATTCCAAGATTTAGTCAAGATATCTTCCATCATTGCATAGAGGAGGAATTGGAAAATAGATAGAGATCACTCACCCATGTGTTGTGTTATCATAGAGTCCCACTCACCCTTCCATATTCCAAAGTCAAGGTGAAGCCCCAAGATCTGTTACCCTTTTAAAATAAAGAGAGGCAAGAGTTTTAATAACCCCCCAAAAATAGATAACTGGTTGAATTGATAAAGGACTTTTAAGGTTAGTTAAGAGTAATATTCTCCACAATCCACCAACCAAAGTCATGCCTTTAAAAGTCCATTCCCTTAGTCCTATAGTCCCCATGGAATCATCCCTTGGTCCTATAGTTTGCATGGCTTTAAAGGACTTTAAAGCCATGCAAACCCCCCAAAAATAGATAACTGGTTGAATTGATAAAGGACTTTTAAGGTTAGTTAAGAGTAATATTCTCCACAATCCACCAACCAAAGTCATGCCTTTAAAAGTCCATTCCCTTAGTCCTATAGTCCCCATGGAATCATCCCTTGGTCCTATAGTTTAATGATCCGATAGGCATGATCCCCCATGTGCAAACCTGGCAGACAGCAACCAGAGGAAAAGAGTAATACAATAACAACGTAGGTTGGACTAAGGTGGTGAATCACTAATAGGTATAACCAATTAAACAAGAGTAAGTTGCAACAAACAACAACCATTGCAAGATGAATTGGAAATACAAGCAAAACGACCAGGGGAGATGACTAATTCAGGTAGTAATAAAGAGATAAAATAACTCCACCGAGGCTATAGATGCTTGACTGAAGTGGAGCCCTATAGAATGGTGAAAATAGTTAAGAGTGAAATCATACATTAGGCTTAACTATTTTTCTCAGATATGACAAAGTTTTGGAAGACTTAAAAATCAAAATGAATGCACAATCACACACATGGGCCAAAGCATGATGAAAACTTTAAATAGTTAAGTGCTTATCCTTAGCTTATGAAAGTGGGGGTGGGGACCCTCGACCGTATCAATAAAGAAGTCTAATAGACCACATTTGTAAGCTGGTTGGCTTAGAATACCATATCAATAAAGGGTATTCCAATTCTATGGATTTATTCTTTCTCTAAAGGATGTCAAATTCCAAGTCCACCTCCTAGTTGTGGAAAAGAGATGCCTAGTCATTCCAGGGTTTTTTCTCTTCCAAAAGTGAGTCCCGTCATGATTATGCCATAGATGAAAGAGCTCCAATGTCATTCTTCAACCAAGCTCTCTTTGACGATAAAATATTTCTCTCCTTTTATTTCAAAGAGGCATGCCATGATTTTTAGATTATCATTTTAGCTCATGGGGGCCCAGCCCATAAGAACCATCTAGACTTGACGTCATTCCCAACTTTGCACACCTTTATGAGCTCAAGATTTGAAGGGGAAGCATTCAATCCTTGGCCTAAAGGAGCTCTCCCCCACCCCTCTCCCTCACCCCAACCCCATATTACAAAGGCCAAAGCCCATTTAAGCATCAGGGAGGGTCATTTAAAAAGAGAGGGGGGGCTCCCTTTTTAAAACAAAAATTAAAATGAAACTAATTTTTTTGTTGTTTTGCTAAAATTTTTCTAAGGTTAAATATTTAAAAACTAAAATGATTTAAAATTTTATTTTTATTTTTGTTTGTTTTTTTCCTAAGGTTATAATGAAAAATTAAAAATTAAAAATTAAAAATTAAAATAATTAAAATCTTAATTATTATTTTTAATTAAGTTTTATTTGATTATTATTTTTTTTTTACTAAACAAAATCTAACAGGTCGTAGGCCTACACACTTCAGGCCTGTGCAGTGGTGGCCTGTAGGCTTGTCAAATGCACTACATAGGCTTATCATTCCTGCGAGCTGTAAGCCTGTCAGACCTATGCATTGTAGGCTTCTGAAGCGTAGGTTTGTCATACATGTGCATTGCAGGCCTGTGCAATGTAGGCTTGTCAAACTTATGCGTTGTAGTCCTGTGTGATGTAGCACAGCACTAGGCCCGAGAGGACGAGGGGAAGGGTCACATGTAATGTGATCCTTTGTTAAGGTTGGAGGGGTGCACAGGGTCACGCTATGAGGTCCTCAACGTAGTGGGTGGTGGTGGTGCGGGGGGCTGTGCTATGCGACCCTATGTCACAAGGGAATGAGGGAAGTGCGCGAGGGCTAGATGCTCATGACAGCGAACTGCGAGTGAGGAGGGGGTTGAAACTAGGGCTCTACAGGGATGGATGCCTGTGACAGGGTGTCGCAGGTTAGGGGAGGGAAGAGCGAGGGCTCCATAGGTGAGGGGAGGGAGGGCGGAGCTACTTGGGAGACCACTAAAGAGATCAATGGATCCCACTAAAGAGAAAATTTAAGCATAATAAGGCTATTTTGTTTGGATTTTCATGAAAAGCTTTTTAAAAGCCCCCATATGAGAAATATTTCTTAAGAGGGAAGTTCTACCTTATAAGAGAGGTTTTCTACTTTAGAAACATTTTAATCCCTTATATTCAAATAAAGAGAGGTTTGTACTCTCCTCTCTATTATTAAAGGTAAGGTTCACTCTTCACTTTTAATTTTAAGGAAGTCAGTCATTAAGGAGGGGGGAGTACTTCTAAGAGTTATCTAAAAGGTTTTCTCTCTATTTAAAAAGGGTAGTAGTATTATGAATGAATCGATTAGTTTCTCATTGAATGGATGCTCAACTAGAGCAATCAAGAATGCATGGATCTAGTAAGCCTACTCATAATTTTCATCCATCAATGATTATAAATCAAAATCATCCCTCTTAATCATTCTAATTTAATGCGCTTCTTGGCTTTTTAAAGGACTTGTTCATCATTATCAATCAAGTAATATGACTTCAAAGATGTTGTATCATAGATGCTACTAGAGATAGCAAATCAAGGATGCCTCTTAACCCAAACCTAAAATATAGGAGATTCCTAATACTTATTAGAAGCTGCACTAAGACCTTAAAAATTATAGTGATGGATCTCTAAGAATATGCTTAGCTTAGATTAGGCTTGACACATATCATAAAGAAGTTAATGAGGATAGAACACCCTCTCTATCCTTA